>CAUYRT010028312.1:0-13984 GCA_963574885.1 Lepilemur ruficaudatus | reverse complement strand
CCTCTGTTTTCCACTGAGGTCCTGTGTCCCACGCTGGTTCTCTGTAGATTCGTAGAGCTGGTCCTGTAGAAGTGGAGTTCACTCGCGTGCAGTAGTCTGCCTATTTCACCTCCGACTCTGAGAGCAGAGAGCCAGGAGGGCACTCCTATTCCGCCATTTTCCACAATTCCCATATTATTCAGTCTTAAGAAAGGAAACCCTGTCATTTGCCACAACACATATGAACCTGGAGGACATTATACTAAGTGAAGCCAGACACAAAAAGGAAAAAAAATACTAGATGATCTCTCTTCCAGGTGGAATCTTAAAAAAGATGAAAAAGAAAAAAGAAAAGTTGAATACACAGAGATAGAGAATAAAACAGTAGTTACCAGGGGTGATGTGGTGTGGGAGAAGCAACAGGGAGATGCAGGTCAAAGGATACAAAATAACAGATATGTAGGATGAAGTCCAGAGATCTAATACACAGTTAATGCATTTGAAATTTTTGCTAAAATAGTAGATTTTAGGTGCTCTTTCCACAAAAGGGTAACTCTGTTAGATGATGTATGTTAATTTGCTTGACTATACCAACAATTTTAGTATCTATATTAAAACATAATGTACACTTTAAATACTTTCAATAAGATTTTTAAATAAAACAACCTTAAAAATGGGGAAAATTTCCAAAAAGAAGCTTCACTAAAGAAGATATTTGGAAGACAAATAGCACATAAAAAGATGTTAAACATCATCAATCATTAGGAAAATACAAATTAAAATCACAGTGAAATGCCACTACACACATATTATTATGTAATATAAAAACAAAACAGGACAAAACTAGTAAGACCATGTCCTGGTAACGTCGCTGAGTAAGTGGAACTCTCATTTACTGCTGGTGAGAAGGTAAAATGGTACAGACACTTTGGAAAACAGTTTGACAGTTTCTTCCAAAACTAAATATATAGCCACCGTATCACCCAGAGATGTAACTCCTAGGTATGAAATTCTAGAGAAAAATATACACTTACATTCACATAAAAGCCTGTACGAGATTTTTATAACATTATTTATGATTGCCAAAACTGGAAGCAACTGAGGTATCTTTCAATTGGTCAGGGGATAACAAACTATGACACATCAGTACAATGGAATACTACTCAGCAATACAGGGAATGACATATTGATTCACACAACACAGATGAATCTTACATGCATGTTGCTAAATGAAAGAAGCCATACTCCCAAAGCTACATATTTTATGATTAATTTTATATGACATTCTGGAAAAGGCAAAACTACAGGGAGGCAAACGGATCGGTGGTTGCTAGAGGTTGCTGGGTGGAGGAAGTGGTCTATAAAGGAGTGGCACGGGTAATTTGCGAGGTGACAGAACTGTTCTGCATGGAACTGTGTGGCGAACATACAATTCCATGTATTTGTCAAAAATAACAGTACTGTACCCTATAAACTGCATTTCACTTAAGTAAATAAAAACACAATTGACAGGATAGGGGTGAACCCAAGATGGAACCCAAGCGGAGACAGACGACCCTAACTGCAGTGCAGACAAAGCATAAAACCAACGTGAAGGGTGTGGGAAGAAGGGTCCTGTCCTAGGTAACCCTGGCAAAGAGGGGTCTGACTGGATACCGTGAAGGCTAAAGGCAAGAAGAACTGCGCAGGCACTGCTCTGTAATTACAAATCTGTTTCGTACAGGGTATAGGTTAGAATTTCTGAAACTAGTTTATATGTATGCTAGAGTTGAGTAAATATGTAAATATATTGTAGGTGAGAACCAGGCTTCCTACTGTGGCTGAAACAAATTTAAAAAAGAGAACGAAAAAGGCTAGAATAAATTAGTGGCACTGGATTGGAACTGGAAGCATCAGTATGGACTCATGTTTCTATTTACATATATGGCACACCCATGTGTGTGCATGTGTGTGTGTTGGCACGTGCACATGTATTTCCTAGCTCTAGTGAGTGAGAGGCACTAGAAACAGTGACAGGCCAGCAGCAAGGAGCTCACCAGCTAGCATCTGGATCTTGGTTTCTAAATACCATTCTCTAGTAAAAGGAATCAGGAGTCCTTAGAGAAATGGCTGATTCCAGGCGTGGGACATTTTGAGGTGTCAGAAAGTAAGAAACTGCTTAAAAGAAAAGATGGGGATGGGGGCGGTGCAGTGGCTCACGCCTGTAATCCTAGCACTCTGGGAGGCTAAGGTGGGAGGATCTCTTAAGCTCAGGAGTTTGAGACCGGCCTGAGTAACAGCCCGGATCTACAAAAAGAAAAAATAAACCCGGTGTGGTGGCATGGTCCTGTAGTCCCAGCTACTCAGGAGGCTGAGGCAGGAGGATTGCTTAAGCCCAGGAGTTTGAGGTTGCAGTGAGCTGTGATGACACTGAACTCCAGCCAGAGCAACAGAGCAAACCTTGTCTTGAAAAAAAAAACAAAAAATAAAAACCCAAAAAAGTATATTTATAATGCAGAGCCCTCACAGACACTACTGTAGCCAAGTGATAAACGTTACCATGACTGATAATACATATTGACATCATGTACACCATTATGATACACTAAGAAAAGAACATCACTCTATGCTGTTTTCGCCAGTAACGCACAACCCCAATCTAATAACGAAATACATCAGAAAGGCCCAAATTGAGAAACATTCTTCAAAGTAACTGGTCAATACTCTTAAAAAAAAAAAAAAGAGTCAACGTCATGAAAGACAAGAAAGACTGAGACGCACAATGAAGGAGCCAATGGAGACACGGTGACAAAATGTAATGTGGGGACAGAAAATGGACTTGGTGGGAAAACTGGGGAAATCCGAGTGAGTTGTCCTTCAGTTAGTAACACTGAGCTGAGGTTAACTTCTTAGTGTTGACAAACATCCTACGGTATATAAGAGGCTGACACAGGAGAAGCTGGGCAAACAGCAGACAGGGACTCTCTATGCTAGGTTTTGCAACTTTTCATAGAGTTATGAAAAACCTACCTGTCACGTCCTAGGGTCTTTATTTTGCTCTACTGATAACAATATTCTGTCTTTCAGGTAAGTGGGTACACGTCCACTTCCCCTTTATGCTCAGAGTAAATCAAGACTCCTCTTCTGATGAGCATTTTTAAAATTTTCTATTGATTAACAGGACACTATCAATTCTTAAAATCAATTCCAAAATTTCTACTGGTTAATTTAGGAGCATGGGAAATTTCTCCTAAATCTACCTTAACCTAGATACATGTTTTACATTTTTACTCCCTAGAAGTGCTCTTATTTTGTATCTATTTTTGCCTTTGGTATTCTTTTGTACATATGATGACTAAATGGCTCTACTCCAGTTCCTTAAAAGATGCTAGCTTGTGCTATGAACACACCAGTACCATTTGATCATAATTAACATAAGGACTACTTAAGGATTTGACTTTTTTCCCAAGAATGATTTAAAAAAATAAAAAATACAGTTAATTATTTTTAAAGTGTTGACCCCACAGCTCACAAGTCTCAGAGCTGAGATTCAAGCCCATGTTTATCTGTGCTAAAGATTCCACATTTAATCATATTTTAAAAATCTAACTACAGAATAATGGGAAAGAAGGTAAACAACGAATTGCAGTCAGTAAGCTAGCTTATACATATGTATGAGTTCAATGTTTATAGATACAGGCATTAAAAACTTCATATAATTGATTATGAATAGCAGAACATATAAAATACACTCCCCAAGGAGAATTTAAATAATTGAAATTTTTAAATTTCACAAGTATACTGCATTTTATAACTATAGAAGTTTAAGAATCAGTTATATTAGAAATATTTTAAAATTTTTATTATTTTTTTTTCAAAAAGCGTCCTGATTCTTTTAGTATTCAATTTATATGAAGAATTTAAAAATAACATCACATATTTTAAAGGGAGGGTGAAACTATTTGGCTCCATTTTAACCTGATTTTGCCTTGATCATGCCAAATTTCAGATCAGAACTAGTAGTAGTATGGGTGGGAAGAGACACAGGGTGGCTTCCTGGACTTTTCTTCCTTCTCAGACAGAGCCACATGCCTGCAGCTTGGAGAGAACTTACAGGGGCTGGGATTCCTTTCCTGGGTTTCCTTCTCTGAGATAAGGAGAGAATGATGTTTCTCTCTCTGAATGCATAGAGTCTGGGTCTGGAATCACCTGAAGGGGAAAACCATTGCAAATTCATTTGCAGTTTAAAAATCTGCAAATGAATTTTTGCATCACTACATATTTGTTAAACAGGGTTGATATTCTTGGGTGATAGAAAAAATAAATAAAATGGGTAGCTTAAATAGAGGGCAGTGGTATCCTTTTAAATATTCACAGCACCAAAATAAAGCCCTGCTCTCTAGATTCATGCTAACAAAAATTCTTTATGTTATTCCCCTGTCCCCTTAACCTCTACCCCTATCCCCTAAAGAAGACTATTGCTTCTGAATCAGAAGTTGTGCTGATAAAAGATCCAGAAAAGAAGAGTGCTTTGCCTACGAGCAACATGCCAGAGGGGATGAGAACAAGGACTTGCAATTGACTCCAAAAACTTACCATGTATGACTTTGTGATATTGCTCATTTTCCTACTGCATGTTACTTAATAACTACTGTGCTGAGTACCTGTAATATTATATCAGGGATTAGCAAACTATGGCCGCTGGCCACACGTGGCTCTCCGCCTGTTACTGTGGATAAAGTTGTACTGGAACACAGCCAGGCTCATCCATTTACACATTGTTTATTGCTGCTTTTGTGCTACAGTCACAAAGTCTAGTAGTCATGACAGAGAATGCATGGCCTGCAAAGCCCAAAATATTTAGTGTCTGGCCCTTTACAGAAAAAGTTGGACAATATCTATATTGCCCACCAGGTTTAAACTTAACGAACACCCCATGACAGAGTTGATATCAAACCCATCTTACGCAAGGAAGTTAAGAAACTTATACTGCATATGGCTAGAATGCATCAAAGCCAGGATAGGAAACCAGATATTTATGCATTCGGGAGTGTCATTATTTTAATAAGATACACTGACTTTTTCCTATTATATTACAATTGTTCTTTTCTTGGTCTGTACAATATTGATTAATACTCCAAGAGGGTGAACACTGTGGCTTATCCCTTTGCAGCTATCAGAGGCTCTAGAACAGACATAAGGAATGCACATTTGCTTAATAAATTCATAAATAAATGGCCCTTAAACGTTCCATTTACTTTAAGTTCTCCTGAACATACGCCCCCAACTCATCATAAATGTTTCCAATACTCAATAAAATTTTATATCTGCCTGAGATTAATTCATTTTTTCCTGTGAATTTCAACACATGAAGGAAAAAGAAACATATGACACAGCTACATTTTTTTCAACAGTAAAGGTTTTGATAAATTTATGTCAAACAACTTCCCTGAAGATGTATTTCAAAAGTAATCTTTGAAGGTCAGTTAGATGAACGGCAACCTGCCTTCCCACTGCGGCCAGAGAGTGACACCTGCTGGAAGAGTTGGAGTCACAAAAAACGGCAGGAAGATTCCTTGAGAGATGGTGCTCCACTGAGGCTAGCAACCCCTGTCCCCAACCCATGCTCAGCATCAACATTCTTTTGTTGTTGGAGTTCGTCTGTTTTTGTTTCTCTCATATGTTTAGAAATACTACCATGAAAATAGCAACCTGGGGGCATTTTTTTTTTAAAGCATGCAAAAACTGTGGTATTTTTTTTTTAAAGATGAAAACCTTATTAAGAACATAATGGGCCAGAGTTCAATGTTTGTTAACTTTAGGAAGTAAATCAAAAGACTCATCTCTCTATCATTCATAACTGAAAGCTTTATAAATAAACATTGCTTTATTTAAGCACAAATCCTAAGGTCTATCTGCTTTCATATTCTACATGAAATTTTTCTTAGAAAGAGTAATAATGTTTTCTATAAAAACCCCAGTGATAACATTCTACATGTTAGAAAGAAAGCTTTGCTAGTATTTTTATGAAATTCACTTAAATTATTTTTAAGGGTAAATGTGATATAGGTTTTAAAACTTGTCATCTAACATCACCTTCTCACACACACTATTGTAAGTACTTAAACTCCAACAAGAATGTTTCTCATTGCACTTCTCCATATTAAATGGTTCTCCCAGTTTGGCAGTGGAGGGTACACATTAACATTCCTTGCATTGAAGTCCAGCATTCTGTTGACAAAAACATTCTTTGGATCAAAGGATGAAAAGCAAATAGCTAGCGGCATGATTTCTGACACAAAAGGTGAAAACTAAAATGTAATACCCCAAGAACACAAGAACAAAATTCCTGAGGATCTGAGGGTGTATAATTTCATATGGTAAGAATACAAGGGAATGTGCAGTGGGGTGGGAGAGATTAGACTTTTCATGAGCATATACTATAATTATAGCTTGAGTTGTTAGTTTTAAACTAAATGGAAACTTCTTTTAAATGCCAAGTGTCTAAATTTTAATGGCTGGCTTACAAAAATTTATAATTCCCTCTGCTCAATTCAAAATACACATTTCTCAACACCCCCAAATTTACTCCATTGAGAGTTAGAACAAGAATTCATCTGCCAAAAGACCAAGACAGCCACATAGCCTGCTGTTGCTAAGGACAGTGAAGAGTTAAAAAGAGCAAGGGTCTTTGGCCTCCATCATATCGTTTTAACATTATCCTTTCATGAACACTGTTTACCGGGAAACACACACGTTGTGCTGGTGAATGACAATCTGGGTATGGTGTGGCTGGTAGAGCAGAGAACAGGTTTAGGACCCTTAAAAAAAGAAAAGATTAAAGATAATGCCTAGAAAAGAAATACTGAAGTTAATAATGAATAAATCTGCAGAAAAATCTTTAGCGGAAAAAACAAAAAACAAAAAAAACAAAAAAAAAAAAACCACAGGCAGCAGTAAAGGAATAACTAAACATAAACACAGCATAAGATATGGGCTTCCCCCAGAAAGCCATGAGCTGACCAAGATGCTACCAAATTGAAATGATATTTACAAAATAAATACTGTGGCTGGGATGCTTTGTAGTAACACTGGCCTCTTGTGAGCATTTAATATTTTGTTTAATGAATGAAAGCTCAGAGCCATTTCCTGGTGATGATTATGCTTATGCTACAGAAAAGATCCATTAAATGACTAAGCCCCCAAATGTGTCCTATAAACCTAAAAACACCATCCTTGGGTTTCTGGGTGCTGTTTTGCAAACGCTGGTGAGGGTTGTGACTTTTTTTTGCTAGATTTAGAATCAGGTCTCCCAAATTATGTCCTTGTTTTGTTTATTTTTTTAAAGATGTCCCCTATTTCCTACATGTCTGAGATAATCAAGATTTAAATACACATGGCAAGTTATTGCATATCCCATTAGCTTTAACTGTTTAAGTGTATGTGACTTTCAGAAAAGTGTGCCGAATCTAACAGTCCTTCTTCAGGTACTGCAGGACTCCACTACAGACAGAACTACTATCCCATTAGTAGGAAATAGAAAAGTATAGAAAGTATCAAAACTGGAGATGACTTAATTTTGATATAGATCAAGAACCTGATGTTTCATAGTACTGGTTTCTAAAAGACACGTGGCTCCTGACTGGGGCTACTTATTTTTCTGTAAACACTGCATTATCTAGTAGGCTTTTGTAATCTGTCAGCATGACTAAATGACAAATTTCTAATGTTTGGGGAGACCTAGAAGATAAAGGAATTTATTGGCTTATTTCAGATTTTCAATTTTCATTTAGCTAGACCAGGCATCCCTCAATAACCGTAGTTGTGAAGTCATAATGAAACGCATCTGAAAAGCCACCATAATTGCTACGTTTGGAATAAAGGTAAGAAGGCTAACTGCGGTAACTGCTGTGACACCTTACTGCTGGAAAACCCTGAATATTTTCCTGAATTTTTAATGTAGACATGCAGCAAATGAAATCCCAGCATGGTTTTTAGCAGTGTATTTGTGTTGCAGGCTTAATATTAGATTTGTGTTAGATTAAGAATATGAGAAATGATGTTAAGACCCCATGATACCACAAAGACATTTGATAAGGATGTTCACCCTTAAAAGGAAAAGATGGCAAGTTATGTATTAAACAGACCCCACTTTATACAATATTATAACTTATCTTCATTTATTGGGCCAAGAAAATGAAGAATACACTGTTAGGCAGGACTCTCAAAAACAGCAGAGGATCTACATGGTGGCTAAAGTCTCCAAAGGAGCTGCTGCCAAGAGCATGATCTGCAGAAGGTGCAGCCTGCCCTCCTGAGCAGGGAGGTGGACACATCCCAGGGAGTGAGGATGGAGCAGGGAGGAGGACCCAGCACACGAGATCCGCCACACTGGCCAGCCTCTGGACCGCTCTAGCTCTGTTCTACTGGGGGTAACACTTCAAAATTTAAAAGTGTGGTATTTGTTAACACTCATTCTTTAATTCAGCCACTTTATCTGCTAATACATGTCTAATGATTTGCATTTTCCTTGGAAAATAAAACTGATAGCAGTTTGAAACTCTTTGTAACATATGTTGCTCTCCCTATAAGATCCTTATGAAATTGATAAGGGCAAGGTTTTAAAATATGTTACAAAACATTAGAGTAGGAATGAGTCAGGGCCTTATCTTTTACTATTGCCTATTCTATGGCAAAAATTCTATACCACGGCAATGCTGGGACAAAGTAGGAATTAATTGCAGGGAAAGTAATGCTTCCTAATCTAATGAATGAAGAGCAAAGTTTCCAAATTAGTTATTCTATACTTACACATATTCATACAAAAGTGGACGTCACAAGGGAAAATCATCAGACTTTCCAGAGAAATTTAAATTCCATCTGGTGGAGAATGAGGGATGCTGAAGACCCCAAGGTATTTTGTTTGTAAAAACACTCACCAATCCAGAAAAAAAATTTTTTGCTCTGAGGTGTTATTTAATACTAGCGCTGCTGAATGGGATGTGCACTTAACAAAATTATGCATTTTTTTAGTCATTATTGTGTAAATTCCCTCTACAAAATAAAACAGCAGCCATAGCGAAAAGCAAACAAACAAAAAACAAACCTCAAAAATGAAAACTCCAGGCTCACAGGTTAAAAGCCCTATTATCTTTTGTCTTCGTTTCCAGAACACTTTAGAAAATAATCTGGGGTAGAAGTCAGATACATATGGTTCTAAAAAGGTAATGGCTTTAAACAACTTTAGTTGATACAAAAAAATCCAGACTTCCTTAATCAAAGAAACACTGTACATGTCAGGGACTATTTAGGAAAATAAAAACACTAAAAGATCATATCTAAAAAATTGTAGTTTTCAAGTGTCAAAACATGAGGAATTTGGTATAAACTTCCATCGCAGAGATGCTAGTTATATCTCAGGATCAGTGAGTAGGGTTTAAACCTAGCATGACTGCTCTCCACGCTCAAACTCCCTTGTACAGTCTGACTGTCCCCCAGCCCCTCCACAGGCACCGGCCCTGGCCAACTCTTTCCTTCTCTTTGGCCCGTTTTTATGGTCTATTCCCTGTCTTCCCAACCGGTGGGCCTTTGCCCAAACAACTCCCTTGGTCTAGAACACTTGCCCATCCTTGCCCCACCTCCTCACCAATTCTTTTTCAAATAAAGAAATGTAAAAAAAAAAAAAAAAAAAAATCAACCCCTTCCCTTCCCTTCCTTCTGGGATACCCTTAGTCATCCATCTGCAACCAACATGGCCCTCACTGATCTTTCCTGGATCCCAGCTTTGGGAAGTGAACCCTGCCACATGCGGGCTCACCCCACATCGCAGCCACAGGCCGGGAGCCCCTGGAGGACAGTCACTGTGCACATATCAAAGAGCTGCTCAAGTGATAAGTAAATAAATGAATCAATAAACAAGAGAACAAACTTTTCTCCTCTGAAACTCCTGAAAAACAGATCTGTATCAATCTGGAAAGATCATTACTGAGGATGAGAATATGGAATAGTCAGGAAACTTCTATCTTCTAGTCTTCTGATCCAACGACCAATAAACCACAAGTTAACAAAAAATGCCATTATGTAGGTATTGACAATACCTAAATTGGCCTTGCTTGGCCATATACATGAATACCACAAACACTATTTATAGGTAAAGCTATTAAATATAGCTACCATTTTAGTGAAGGAATTTAATGGAAACCTAATCTATCAAATTCTAAAAATAATAATGAATTGTTTCTTAGTAGATTATAGAGAATTTATTTCTAGTCATTCATTCAATCAAACACTGTTTACCACCTACTATTTGCTAGGCACAGTTTTAAGGAGCTGGAGATAGAGCAGTGAGAAAAACAAAAATGCCTGTCCTGTAATTTATTTCTAGTTGGAAGAAACAGACAATAAACAAACAAACACACACACGTCTGGAGGTGATTAAGTGCTATGAGGAAAAGGAAAACAGGATAAAGGGCATAAGTGATGCTGGCAGTAAGGGAGTGGGCATCTACACACACACACACACACACACACACACACACACCCCCACACCCCCACACACCCATAGATAGATAGAGGTTTGGGAAGGCCCCAGTGATCGGACACATTTGCACAGACAGCTGCAGGCATGACGGGATGAGTCTGACCGCATCTGGTGGAGGGCATTCCAAACAGGAAAGGATTGCGAAGTCCCTGAGACTGGTGGCGAGGAAGGGTGAGTGGGCAGGAGAGCTCCCAAGCTGTGGCAGACCAGTGTTCTGAACGAGACAGGAAATCACTGGAGGGTGTTCAGCAAAGGAACGACACAACTTTTACAAGACCACTTCAGCTGCTATGTTAAAAAGGAGCAGGGTGGAACTACAGAGACCAATTAGGAGCTTCAACGCAGTGTGGTAGCTTTGACTGGGTAGAGCAGTGGAGGTGGTTAAAAGGGGCTGGATTCTGAAGACATTTGGAAGGAAGAGCCGAGAGGTTTTACCGGTAGACTCGAGGTAAAATGAGAGAAAGCTGGGCACGAGGATAACCTCGAGATTTGGGGTGTCAGCATCTGGAAGGACGGCAGAAGACTACGGGGGAGGTGTGCTTCTCGGAGGTAAACCTGAGATGCCTGCCCAACATGGCAGAGGAGACAGATGGGGGTAGGAGGGAGGGGCAGGCCTGCAGAGAGCTGGGGGGGAGGGGGCTGGGTGGGACTGCTGAGGGCTGAGCACAGACGGGAAAGAGAGCACGTGACAGACCACAACCTGGGCCTAGGCAGAAAGGCTGTGAAGATAAGGAGGAGCCAGCAACGGACGCCAGAAAAGAACAGCTACTGTGTTCTGCGCTAGTGTTGGGCCAGAGGACAGTACACCCTCCACACACACAGCATCCTACTGCAGGCTCTGGGCCTTCCCCCTACGAACACGGACATCTGAAGAACCGCTAAGCAAAATCGCATCCCTAACTATCACTGATGTCATGGAGTAAAAGTTCTCTTTAAAGAATAATGAGACCCAATCTTAGCACAGTAATCAAGAAGCCACACAAAGACAACCAACTATCATCCATCCAACTGGCCAAAAATTTAAATTCTGACAGTATTAGGTACAGTTAAGGAGGTGAGAAAATGCACAGTCTCATCCAGAAAACAACTTAAAACTAATTTTCTAGGTATCTCCATACGAAGTGGTATTGTTTATGCAAATTTAAGATGCAGACATACACAAAACCCCATACTATTCATGGACACACATGCATGTTAAATCAATCGAAAGGAAAAGCCGTAATGCAGTTGGCGTCTGCCTCTGAGAGGGAGAGGAGGGGCTGGCGATGCAGGTGGGGGAAGCTGCCCCCGGGTTGTCATGCCTTACTGAGCTGGTTTAAAAAAAATACTGAGTTCATAAAAAGAACTTGAAGCAAATACAGAAAATATTTAAATTACTAACTCTGCTGTGAATACATGAGTACATGCAATAAAATTCTTTGTACTCTCTTTGTATTTAAAAAACCCCTTTTTAAAAGCACAAAAGAGAATAAAAGGAAAATAAGACTTTTTCTTTAAAACAACTGTTTACTGTATTTATATCTACATTGTAAGCCTATAATAAAACAAAAGGAGAAGAATGAATTTTACTGGCATGGCAATAAAGAATTTTAGGCTAGTACAGTATGACATAGCACTTGGCAGAAGTCCACCTGTATATTACACTTTACTATTTGATAAATGCCGTTTAGAAACTTTTGAGCACATTACCCATAAATATAGTAATTAAAAAAAATTAAACTGAAAGAAAACTAGATTGTTTTATCAGAAGATCTAATCCAAACTGGGAATTAAGCCATCAACCTTGAGTAATAATCTAAGACCAGCTTCCAATGCCTTTAGAATGAGATAAAAAATACAAAATTTAATGGCTAGATAGTAAACCAATCAGCTACTTAATCAATCTAAACAATCCATGATAATTAATGGAAACTACAATTCTTCTATGTAAACTGAGGACATAAGTACTGCCTTCTCTTAAGAATTTAGAGGATTCTACAGACATGTTAATTTTTGTAAAACTCATCTTGAAGAAGAAAAACATGTAAGAGTATATAACATGCCTTTAATATTTACAGATTTTTCAGACATCAGTGTTTCATATTATAACCTATATCTTGTGCATTTCCTAGTCAGTGGGTAAGATATACTTGCTGAACCTCTTACACATTTTTCCTAGTTTTTTACCTCTGAATTGCTCTGTACCACTTAAGATGTGAGTTATTTCTCTGGCATACTTAGAAAGAAATTCAGGCTGATTCAATGTAGTATGTTACTGATTGTCAGGTGGGATTAAATACATTTTATTTTTAACCTATATTTTCATTTATTATCATGGGTTTAATTTTTTTATTTCAGTATATTACAGCGGTACAAATGTTTAGGTTACATATATTGTTTTTGCCCCACCAGAGTCAGAGCTTCAAGCGTGTCCATCCCCTAGATGGTGCACACTGCACCCATTAGGTGTGAATATACCCATCCCCTCATCCCCCACTCTCACCTGCCCAACACCTGATGAATGTTACTACTATATGTGCACTTAAGTGTTGATCAGCTGAAACCAATTTGATGGTGAGTATATGTGATGCTTGCTTTTCCATTCTTGTGATACTTCACTTAGTAGAATGGGCTCCAGCTCTACCCAGGATAATAAAAGAGGTGCTAGATCACCATTGTTTTTGTGGCTGAGAACTCCATGGTATACACATACCACATTTTATTAATCCACTCATGTATCGATGGGCACTTGGGTTGTTTCCACATCTTTGCAATTGTGAACTGTGCTGCTACAAACATTCTAGTGCAGATGTCTTTTTTATAGAGTGTCTTTTTTCCCTTTGGGTAGAACCTATATTTTCAATGATGTCCTCATCATTTTCTCTTTGGAAATTTTCTTTATACCAAACTAATACATATTAAGGAAAACACAGCAAGCAGGTAAATGTTTAATTTAGGGCCTTTCCAAAAAACAGTAGGATGCCTTCTTTTTAATTCTCTTTTTTGATAAATGCTTGGGTTTAAAAACATTTTTACAAAACGGTGTTTCTATTCTCTGATTAGTCAGAACACATGAACAGATTTATTTTCCCTTAAAATTGGTCAGAGATAAACACTTCTATTTGTGAACACTGTTTAAAAAAAACCAACCAGTTAAGTTTTTCAAAATAGTAAACATTTTGGAGAAGCAAATGAATGTTTTATTCCACAAATATTTATGGAGGAGCGGCTGTGCGCAAGGCACTATGCTAAGTGCTGTGGGTGAAGCAAATATCACCGGGTCATTGACTCTGCTCAGAGGTGCTGAACAGTCTCAGTGGGGAGCTAAGGCAAGCATGTAACTATCACAAAATAATGGCCGGGTGTGGTGGCTCACGCCTGTAATCCTAGCACTCTGGGAGGCCGAGGCAGGTGGATAGCTCAAGGTCAGGAGTTCAAGACCAGCCTGAGCAAGAGCGAGACCCTGTCTCTACTATAAATAGAAAAGAAATTAATTGGACAACTAAA
>CAUYRT010028310.1:0-30971 GCA_963574885.1 Lepilemur ruficaudatus | reverse complement strand
ATTTTTTTCTATTTTTAGTTGTTTGGCTAATTTCTTTCTATTTATAGTAGAGATGGGGTCTTGCTCTTGCTCAGGCTGGTCTTGAACTCCTGAGCTCAAATGATCCACCTGCCTTGGCCTCCCAGAGTGCTAGGATTACAGGCATTGAGCCACCGAGCCGGGCCTACAGTGTTCATTTTTAAAGCATTTTTCACAACTTAGCTCATAAGATCCAAGATCCAACTTGAGTTACACCAATGGAACTCTTGCTTGGGTGCACGAGGGACACCTCCTCCATAATTTTCAAATAAAAGAAGAAAATGACTTGTCCAAAATAACAAAATAGCCATGGTAGAATGATTTGGAAAAGAATTCAGTCAAAGAAAAGGGGAGTCTGGGCATGGGGCTTCACGCCTGTAATCCCAGCACTTTGAGAAGCCAAGGTGGGAGGACTGCTTGAGGCCAGGAGTTCAAAACCAGTCTGAGCAATAGAGTGAGACCCCATCTCTACCAAAAACAAAAAAAAAAAAAAAGAAGAAAAAAGAAAAATTAGCCAGGTGTGGTGGTGGTCATGTGCCTATAGCTCCAACAACTCAAGTGGCTGGGGCAGGAGGATCATTTGAGCCCAGGAGTTTGAGGTTGCTGTGAGCTATAATGATGCCACTGCACTTCAGCCTGGGCAACAGAGTGAGACCCTTTCTCAAAAAAAAAAAAAAAGAAAAAAAAGAAGGAAAGAAAGAAAAAAAAAGAGAAGGGAAAATCACTTGGTTTCCACAGAGAAAAATGTTGAAACAATCCGGAATCCAGAATTTCAGATTCTGAATTATAAGTTAAATGTATAAGGAAAAATAAAACCTAAACCATCAATTTAATGAATTAAAAATAAAAATGCACATTTATTTTATAGAATTCTTATCGAAAAAGAGAAAAAAATTTCACACCATCCTTATGTGAACACACCACATACCAATTAATCCTCTCTTAGGTAAAATACATACAAAGAATCAGAAGAAAGTCCTCTGCAAACGTTCCCTAGAGTTGAATTTAGAAATACTCACATAAAGCAGCATAAAGTAGACAGTCTTTACTCCAACGCAAAGATCATTAAACTTACCAGCTGGGCAAAAGTTGTAACTTTTAGTCTCTTAAAAAGCTCATCTTTTTTGTACCTATAATCTGAAAAGAAGATAAGACAAATATTTAGTTAGATTTATTTTGCCTTCTTAAAGCTATTCTTTCTAGTTGTCAAGTTATATGGTCTATCAAGTTATTTATATAATTTTACATATATTATCTCAATTGATCTTTGTGATATCCTCAAAATTAGGTGTGGCAGGTGGTATTTTTATCTCTTCATTTTTCCCCCTTTGCTTTGCCATTAGGAAGCTTAAAATTGAATTTATAAGCCAGTTTTTTGTATCTAATGACTTTACCCCTTACCTTTATTTTATTAGTCTACTATTTTCCTTTTACTAAGCTGTCTCTACTTTGACGACATTGTATTGCATGCATTTTTGTAAGTCACCTTAAATCCTTTTTAGAACAAAGCAGGGAATAAACGTTTGCATTTTACAAATGAGGACAGAGACCCAGAGAAGCTGAGATTCCCCAAGTCAAAGAGCTGATAAGACATCCATACCCCAGCTATTATGACTTCAGCTTGAAAAGAGAGCAAAAATATTCCTGTGGTTATAGGCTATGCTGGAGACATAGGACAACACTTTTGTTTGTCTGTGTGCTGGGCACACAGTTATGATTGGTCCTGATAATCCCTTGGTATCAATTTCTCTTCAATTTTATTTCAGTAAAAATCAACCTGGCCGGGAGAGGTGGCTCACACTGTAATCCTAGCACTGTGGGAGGCTGAGGCGGAGGACTGCTTTGAGCTCAGGAGTTTGAGACCAGCCTGAGCAAGATCGAGACCCCATCTCTACTAAAAATAGGAAAAAAAAAAAATTAGCCAGGCTTGGTGGTGGCTGCCTGTACCCCCAGCAGGAGTTGAGGTTGCAGTGAGCTGTGATGACCCCACTGCACTCTAGCTGGGGTGACAGAGCGAGACTGTCTCAAAAAACAAACAAACAAAAACCCCAAAACCAAACCTATTCAATTTTGCAGGATGAAAAGTTTTGTAGTTCTGTTGTACAACAATGTGAATATACTCAACACTACTGATCTGTACACTTACAAATGGTTAAGATGGTAAATTTTATGTTACGTGGTTTTTACCACAATTAAAAAGCAAATAGAAACCAACTTTAAACATCAATATTTATTCAGTGCTATCTTTACAATTCTGAGATATAACTCAAATGGGGGTACTTGTGTTAATAATTCTTCGTTATCACATTAAAGTTATTAAAAATTGATCCAATTTCACTTTACTGAGTATCTTTCCCATAGATACATGTTGAAAGTTAGTTTCCTTAAACTTTTCTAAATATGACTGCCAACTCTGAACAGTTCTCAGTGTTGCACGCCACCCACTCTTATCCCTTCCTCCTCTTCTAGGTTTGTACGTTGGTACCCATGACTTCTTAAATATGGCCTATCCACGGACTATATTCTATTAACAAAAGAAAAAAAAATTTAAAGAAGATAGTAAAAATAAAAAAATTAATATAAAAAAAGAAAAATAAATAAATATGACCTCGATCTCATTATTTCAGCATTACTAAAGGTTAGCTGGATAATTGCTATGGCCTTCACTGCATAAATGTCTCATAAGCCAGGACTCCTAGCAACAAAGGGAAGGATTAAAGGTATTTGAGATTATTTACCTGGTGTTACTAATCATTTCCATGAACTTTTCCAAAAAACCAGCACAGACTGGATAGTTAATTTGGAGGATAATACAATCTTGGTTTACCAAGCACCTTAAGACTCAGAGACAGGAAATGATACTACCTTAAAAACTAGCCTTCTGTAAATATGTCAAGACTTTTTAATAAGGAATTAAAACTTCTCTGTTCTAAAATGTCTTAAAGAGAGCAATTTGGCTAATAACAGACCATTACTTCTAGAAAATTCTTAAAGTTGCTTCATCAGAATGCAACAAAATAATAAATCTATATGCAATGGAGCTTCTAAAACCTGCCAGGATGCAGATCCAAACAGGCTGAGCAAAGGCTTTAAAAAGTGCAACTGAATAACTACAGTGTTCCTATCAATTGCCACCAACTTGCCCACCAAGTCATTTATGCAAATCAAAACAGCAATAAATCAGCCAATGGAAACAGTCAACAGCTTTCAAGTAGTTTGCACTGTGAAATTTATCCATTGATATTCTTTTGGTATGGTTACATAGTCTGAAATACTTCTAAGTATAAAATGTACACGTTAAAATCCCCTCTAACTAAATGAGATTACCTTGAACAAAAAAAACCCCCCAGACTTTGCTATATTCTAAGGATTGGCATCTCTGCTGTCCTCCGAGCCAGCACTAGAAGCCCCCTGTATATTTGAGCCTGAACTCTACGTACCTGGTTCTGGTTTAGAAGGGCAGCCATCAGTAGGACTTTCTGACATTATTGCTCAGAGATAAAAGATCAAACTAGACGTTTTACAATAAGTTTTAAATTTTATAAAAAGGATTACTTGGAAGGCTCTGTCAGTCTGTCTTCATAAGAGCGAACAGAGCTTTAAGAATGGAGCTTCTGCTACTGTAGCTTCTCCCAAACTCTGTGTCGAAGACAAATAACCCTAGTTTCAGATGTGTTATCAAGTTTGCTTCTTCAGTAAGTCTAGGGTCTAAGTCTGTCTCTCTCGAGTTACTGGAAGGACAGAGACCTGACTATCTAGGATGTTTCACACTGGGTCCAACTAGTGTCATCTAACCACCAGAAATCAAGAATAGGCTTTGTAAATGGTCAATAGACACAGAGTGTCTATTTTCCTCAGGTACAGTTGAAAGAATATTCAGATTACAAAGGATTTTTGCATTTTCAGGGTTCTGTTGAAATGCATTATTAGCAAAGGGAAGTTGGGCTCACAGTGGAAGACAAATCAAAGGAAGTAACAGAACCAGGTCTGTGATTTCACAGAAAGACATGGCATCTAAGGTAATCCGAGGAAAGTGATGGGTCTAGGGTGTCATGAAACAAGGGAATACTCTCATCCCTTTCAACCCAAAAGAATGCTTACAACAGAAAATGGGAAAAGAAGAGGAAATCACTTCCAAAATGTAGATGCCAAACCAGAAATCTAAAGTAACTCTGTCAGGTAATCAGTACAAAGTGTATGAAACAGAGTGACAGGAACCTCTTGCCTTACTGAAAGGAAGCCCACTACTCCTAAGGAGGGAAGGTGACGTGAGCATTTTCAGGGCTCTATTCCAAGGGTATTTCTTTTGGGAGATAATCTCCATTTAGCGTTTAGATATTAAAGAAACCACATTGTACTTTTAAGAAATGTTTTAAACAAGGTTTTGTCAATCTGGGCAGAATGGGACACTTTTATGGGACAAATTTCTAGTGAGGACATGTGAGCTCATACTCAGCTGCAGATGGATGGGAGGTGAAAGAGACCACAAATTCAGACAGAAGCAGGCCAGCTGGCGTTTGCCTGCCTTGGAGGAGTTAAGGATGACAACAATGAAGTACAGGTAAGTAAATAAGATTTTTTTCACAGTTCAAAATTTAATATATATTTAAAAAATGTGAAATGTATAAGAAGAAAAGAGAAGGATACTGTGACATTACATATTTTTTTTTGAATGTCTATAGCCTAGCCTGTCCAGCCGAACATGGCAAATAAAAACAGCATAAAGCCCGAGTCCAAGCCTATTGTCTGAGGCTTCCAAATACTGCAGCAATTTAAAAGGCACATTTTCACTTTAAATTAAAAGGTCTGCTGTGCAAAAATAAAATGCTCTGGTGTATTCTGGATTTGTAATTTTCTCTTCCAGGAAGATGTATTTTACCAGAGCCAAGTCCTAAACTGTGGTCAATCAGAGTACCTCTTTAGCACCATTAGTTAAATACTCCCCTAGCACTGGGTTCTTTCACTTAAGCTATGAGCAAACCATTTTCGAAAATAGATGTTTCTACTTCTTCTTTAATTCTGGCCTTGAAGTATACATTTTACATCAGTTTTGGACACAGATTGAAAAATTATGATGTTGTGCCAGGGCAACACACTCATGACTAGTAACGTATCTTTGCAGATTAGTTTTTAAAAACGATGTGGATGAAATATGATTAATTAAAAGAGAACAGACTGCAATGAATTGATAATGCATAACACTAAGAATAAGCTCTTTCCTTCCTATACCTCTAAGTCTTTCATGAATGCTCTAACTTATACGTACAAGAATGTTATGGAGAGAGATGTTATTACCCACCCCCAATCTCAAGTATAGACAAAACAAGAAGATAGAAAATATTAAATATCTTGAGGAAGGCCATGAAGACTGTAATACAATGAAACTACAGGTTTAACTAGAGCTCATTCCACATCCCAATATTAATATCCCTTAGGAGATGTAAGGTGGGCAGAACTCAGGCCCACAGGCCACAATCTTAGGAGCTGACCTAAGGGATGGTACCCAGTGTCTCCCATATCCTTTGAGGCACCTGCCAGGCTCACCTGATTCCTATAGCTCTCCACGCCTGTCAGCTGTAGAACATGGTTGTTAGTTAATAAACAACTTGTAGGAAAATATAAAGTCCCATTTTCCCAAACCATACTCACTTTTTTTGATCTCTTCTAGCCTCTCAGTGTATTTAGTCATACTGTTACCTAAAAAGAAAATGAGTATTTTAGATATGCTTTAAATGGAAGAAAATGAGTACTACTGTGAAAACAGAATGGAGAAAAAGTATTCCCTAAGCTTTCCTATCCTGTTCTTTTGGGATTCTGGACAGTAGGCAACTGAGCCACCAATAGTAAATGGTCTTTTGGATAATACAGCATCATTAAAAGATAAGAAACCAAGGAAGATGTTTGATCAAATGTGTTTAAGAACTCCCAGACAATACAGATGATCAGTTTATGTCAATTTCTTTTTCTTCTTTTGAGTTAAGGTTTTCCTCTTCCTTTAATTCCCCCCATAATCTTTTGGTGGGGAAGACAGATGAGGAGCAAGAAATAAGCAACATTCTTTGAATGTCTAAAATGTGCCTTTGTGGCTACTCAAGTAACCCTTTCCCCTCCGCTTTGTCTTTGTGGTTTCCTCCTCTTGCCTGAACTTGGTCTTTTACTATTCATACTCCTGTTGCAGCCTGAACTAGACCACACACTCCGTACACTAGTATTCATCATGGGATTGATCTGCTGAGAAATAGCAGCAGATTCCTACCACTGTGGAACATCCCGAGCCCTCGTGTTTTACAGCCCGGTTCTACAATACTCGGTACTAGCCAAGGTGGTTTGGAGGTTTTCATCCTTTAAAACTGGGCCAGGATCATTCTGGTTTCCGAATGAACTACATTCTAGCTCTCAAGCCAGGGGCTATTATTTTTTACTGGGCGTGCTATGATTTGATTCAATTCAACACAGCAAGCTCTATCTGGCACCTAAAAGGTATGGCAAAGGGAAAACATTCAAAATAATTTCTCATTTCTAAAACTGTGTTCCTAACTTTTTAAGCCTCGAGAGAATCTAGTCAGATTCAGCCTCAATTTCAGATAAATGAAATGCTTCTCATTAATGGCATGAATTGACATTTTCAACGCCTATTCTGAACTTCATGTTTGGGTCAGAAGTAGAGGAAGAAAATCCTTGCTCTGAAACACAAAATACATGTGCAAAAAACAACTTACTTCATTTGTTATTACTAAATCTTTACCATGAATTCATCGTGTAGTTTTTTTTTTGTTTTTTTTTTTTTTTCGCCATCTTAAGACACACACTTTCTATATCAAGGACCAGAAAGGAGGATTCGGTGTAGTCCTAGACCCAGACTGTGTTGTTCCAGAAGCTCAGAGAAAAATGAAGGTAGTCAGGGCTACTCAGAAGGCTTGAGTCTTCTCAAGAGGGACACTGAGTATGTCTCAGAAGAGGCCCAAACATCATCAAAGAACAGGATGAGAACCAAGTACCATCTTTTCTAGGTTCTTCAGACTGCAAATGGCCTGAGATGTGACCAGATCTTCAGAGCAGAAAGCAGGAATTCTTCCTGGACACACATCCCTCCTCCCCACTGCAACTCTGAACTCAGGCGTGGACTTGCCTGGTCAATACAATGGGGGAAGAAGATGGCAAATCAGTATGCTGTTTGGCTTCCCACAGTCTTATTTTTAAAATATTTTACATAGCAGCCTTTGGTTATATGTCCCTGAGTCCCCTATAGTTAGTTGCATGTTGTTGATGTGGTAGGCAGTTTCTTTTGGCTAGGAAAGCTTGATGCAGTCTAGTCAGAAAATTGAAGGACAAAAAGGATTACTGATTTGCCCAGTAACCGAGCAAGTTAGTAACTAAGCCAGGATTTGCATTTCTAACCTCCTGGTTTCTAATATGGCTTACGAAAACACATGGCTTTTGCAGTTGTATTGTTTTAAAAACATGACTCATCATGCGGTCAATTTGTAGAAAGTGCTACTCCCTTAATAGTAACAGGTAGGGACCATCTCATGCTGTAAATTCCCTGAAGAATGGAAAACATGATGCATGGAAAACAATAGCCAACCTTATTTATATAGTCTTTATTATTAAAACATTGCATTTCCAAACTGCAGTGGTTTCTACTAAAAGTGTCTAAAGTTAATTTCTCTTTTAATTCTGAACATTTCCCAGTATTTACACAGCACTTCTTCTGTATCAGCCCACTCTCACAACACTAGGGGTAAGCTGCCACACCTACTGTTTATTTGTTTTTCCCACTAAAGGAGAAGGCAGAGAAACAAAGTGTTTTGCAGAATTATACAAATATTTGGCAAAATTCAGAAAAAATCTGAGAGGGTGATTGATAAGAATCTCTTTTCATTATACACATTCATTCTATTCAAGTATGGGGGGAAAATGAGAATGGAGGATTTCTGCTTTGCTTCAATTTTAAGAATGGAGAAATGAGACAGCAGGATGGCTGGTACAAAAAATCCCTAAAAATGGTTTTACAAAGTATGAAAAGTGGCATTTTATCCTGCTGGGTACACTGCTTGTACTTTAACTAAGCTGTTTATCTTACTGTATGTAACTGCATCTGAAAATATTTTTGACTACCTTTTAAAAAGACTGAAAATGAATCAATTTCATAATTCACTTATTTATACACACATCTTTGTATAAAAGAAGCCTAAAAGAATGTCAGAGAACCAATTTTTTCAAAAATTTGAAATTGTACATTACTGCCAGATACATTTTCCCAGATAAGCCTTTGATTAAAAAGAAAAAAAAGTCAGTGGCTCCCTATTGCTTACTGAGTAAAGCTTAAACTCCTTGCTGTAGCACTAAAGATGCCAACAGCTTATTCTTCAATGTTGCTTATTTACTAAACTCAACAAACTCTCAGTCTTCAGTTCTCCATCATATCACCTTCTCCATGTAATCATAATAGCTCACCCAGTGGGAAGTGACCTTTCTCTGCTCTGAACTTCTACTGCACACAGCTTACCACTCACAAGGCGTTTATCGCTGAACTGTCTTATCTACCTTATTAGATGGAAAGCCCAAGATTATTTATGCACGCATGCACGCAAAACACACACACACGATCTTTATCCCTTTTGTTGTCTAGCATAGGAGACACTCAAAAATATTTGCTGAATTAAATATACTATGAAGATATAGCATCTGAAAAATCCTTATAATGAGTTATTTTATAATGCAAATAATCACATTCTAATTTTGTTTGCGTTTTTGCACACCTGATTTTCTTTAAAATATATATAACTTGACTTATATACAGTATATGTTGTAAACTACCAATATGACCCTAATTGTTTCAGGACTCGGGCAACCTAGAAATAAATAAGATGATTTAACTTCTACTTTGTTTACAACGGAAGTTGCAATAAAAGATATATAACAAAACTTTTATAATTATAATCCAGAGAAAGAAACAACCCAACTATGGCATAGTACAATGCAAAGATAGAGCACCATCGATTAGCTGAGTGACTCATTCATTAGATTTTTCCATTGTTTTCCTGTAATTTAATAACATTATTTGTACTGAGCCAGTAAGAAAAGCGAGTGATTTGAGCAGCAGTAATCTAAAGGGGATAAGATTTATAAGGCACAAACTCAGTTGCTAAGAGACAACTCCACAGCTTTATTTTTCTTCAATATTTCCCTCCTCTACAGGAGAAGTTCCTTTGGCTGGGAAGAGCAGAATACGTGAAAAGAGGCACAGTGGTCCTTTGTTAACCTCAATAAGTTATATGTATGTATAGTGCTTTCTGGTTTGTAAAGCCTTTCACATACATTTCTTCCTTTGACGTAAGAAACAGAATTAAAAACCAAATGAAAATGAAGAGTACCTAGTCTGTAATGAGTCTGAGTGTCTAAGATCAAGGCTATTAGCGAATATTCAGGAAAAGTAAAGACTAAAGAAGAAAAGAGGAAATAACTAGTTTGTGTAGAGATAACAAAAGGAAGGAGAATTTTTAAAAAATAAAATAAGGCTAAAAAAGACTGAATAGAGAAAGTCTACAGCATTTCGGAAAGCTAAAGAAATTTGAAATTAGATTGAATACAGATTGAAAATAAAAGGACAATGCAGCCAACGGAAGAGAGCAGGAGACTAATAGAGAGCCCTGCGGTTTGGAAAGTGGCCCTTAATCAGCCTGCAGTGCTGCAAAACAGAAACCCAGAGAGGGTGCTTGAGAGTACACAAGAACCCTGCAGGGGAGACTGAACAAAACGCCGTCAGGGATTTCACCAGAAGCACAATCCATTCGTGGCCCAGGCTGGCAATGGTGGGGAGGTGGTAAAATATAGTCAGGCACCTATGGAACAAAAGAAATATTTGAAGTTCAAAATAACTCTCAGATTTCTAGCCATGGCTACACATAAGTGTTTGAGTTTGTGTGAGAAATAGAGCCAGAAGTATAGAAACAAAAAATAATCTTTACCCAGGAGGAAGACAGCAGCCTTTGAAGAACTCAGTAGAAGGTGATTTGGGTGAAGACAGGAGATATCACGAAATTCTTGAATTTCTTGTGATTAACTCTGAATTGCTCACTGTTTGGTAAGAAAAGATTAAAGACCCATCTATTTAGCCTGGAAATGAGAAACGCTCACTTATTCCTGTGTCTACTTTCATTGTACTGACTGCAGAGCTTAAAAACATATCACACAGATGGGAACTCCTTACTCTTACTTGGGCTATAAGGTCCCTCTTGTGTTTTCTTAACCAGGACTCCTTATTCTTTTCACCTCATGGCACACATATAAATGATAATATTTGGACAAAACAATAGATTTGGGCTGCTCCAAGATACCCAAACGGATTTGTATCTTGGCACATCACCAGCAGGCTGCTGTGCGCCAGGTGAAAAACTTCCTCTGAATACACACAGAGGAAAGACACAAAAACGCATAGAAACACAAGCATCAAAATAAAATCTCTCTGGCTGGGCGCGTGGCTGACGCCTGTAATCCTAGCACTCTGGGAGGCCGAGGTGGGCGGATCGCTCAAAGGTCAGGAGTTCGAAACCAGCCTGACCAAGAGCGAGACCCCATCTCTACTAAAAATACAAAATAAAATCTCTCCTCTAAATTGACTTTAAAATAATTTCTAAATTTGAAACAACAAAAAAATTGAACACTAGAATAAGACTTCTCTCCCACACTGACTTTAAAATACTTTCAGTTTTAAGCAATGAAACACATTTTGGCCCTTTTAAAAGCTTTACAAGAGTAGTCTGGAAGACTCCTGCTTCCAGGAAGATGGGGTAGATGTATTTTTCTCTACTCCTCCAGCTATATAAAACAAAAACCCCGCACAACCCATAGAACGGCAGAAAATACTTGCAAATCATATTTCTGACAAGAGTCTAGTATCCAGAATTTATAAAAGAACTCTTATAACTCAACAAATAAGAAGCAAAATAACCCAATTTAAAAACTGGCAAATGATTTGAATAGATATTTCTCCGTAGGAGAGATGCAAATGTCAATAAGCACATAAAAAGGTGCTCAACATTATTAGTCGTCAGGAACACGCAAATCAAAGCCACAATGAGATAACTACTTGACGCCCACAAAGATGGCTATAATCAAAATGATGGATAATAACAAGCATTAGAGAGGATGTGGAGAAAATAGAGCCCTCCTACGTTGCTGGTGGGAACATAAAGTGTGGCTGCTCTGGAAAACAGTTGGGCAGTTCCTCAAAAAATTAAACAGAGTTACCGTGTTCAATTCCTAGGTATATACCCAAGACAATTAAAAATATGTTCACACAAAATGTGTACATTGATGTTTGTAGCAGTTCTATGGACAAAAAGCATAATAATCCCAATTCCATCAACTGATGAGTGAATAAGCAAAATGTGGAATAGCTATATAACAGAATATTATTTGGCAATAAAAAAGAATGTAGTGATACATGCTACAACATAGAACAGAGATGAACCTTGAAAACACTACACCAAGTGACAGAAGCCAGACACAAAGGCTGTATATTGTATGATTCCCTTTACATGAAATGTTTACAACAGGCAAGTCCATAGACACAGAAGGTAGACTAGTGGTTACTCTACATAATAAAGATATCAATTCTCCCCAAATGATAAACAAGCTTAATGCAACTCCTATCAAAATTACAGCATTTTTTTGGTAAATGTAAATAAGATTATTCTAAAATTTATATGGAATGGCAAAGGAATCAGAATAGTTAAAATAAGTTTGTAGAGAAAAAATAGGGAATCAGTCTAACCAATTCTGAGTATCCAATTTACTATATAGTGACAAAAATCAAGACTGTATGGTATTGACAGAGGGACAGACACATGGATCAAGTGATAATAATAAAGAACCTAGAAACAAACCCATATAAACATGCCCAACTGACTTCTGACAAAAGTGAACAGGCAGGCCAGGCGCAGTGGCTCACACCTGTAATCCTAGCACTCTGGGAGGCTGAGGCGGGAGGATCGCCCAAGGTCAGGAGATCGAAACCAGCCTGAGCAAGAGCGAGACCCCTGTCTCTACTAAAAATAGAAAGAAATTAATTGGCCAACTAAAAATATATTAAAAAAATTAGCCAGGCATGGTGGCACATGCCTGTAGTCCCAGCTACTCAGGAGGCTGAGGCAGGAGGATCGCTTGAGCCCAGGAGTTTGAGGTTGCTGTGAGCTAGGCTGACGCAACGGCACTCTAGCCTGGGCAACAGAGTGAGACTCTCTCAAAAAAAATAAAAAAATAAAAAAATAAAAACTTTTGTACTTCAAAAGACCCTCTTACGAGGATGAAAAGACAAGTAACAGACTGGGGAAAATATATTTGCAAACCACATATCTGACAAACGACTAGTAGCTAGAATGTATAAAGGACTCTCAAAATTCAACATTAAAAAAGCAAACAATCCCATGAGAACATAGGCAAAAAATATGAACAGACATTTTACTGAAGAAGATGTACAGAAAGTGAATAAGCAAATGAAAAGATGCTCATCATTAGCCATCAGGGAAATGTAAATTAAAACCGCAATGGTATGCCACCACACACCTATCAGAATGGCTAAAATAAAAAATGATGACGAAACCAAATGCTGGTGGGAAGGTAAAATGGTATAGCCACTCTGAAAAACAGACAGTTTCTTTGAAAAAATACATAGGTAACTACCTTACGATCACCAATTGTACTCCTACACACTTATCCCAGAGAAATAAAGATTTATGTTTACACAAAAACATGTACACAAATGTTTATGGTACCTTTTCTTGTAGTAGCCAAATAGTGGAAACAACCCAGATGTCCTTCAACAGTTAAATGGTTAACCTCAGGTACAGCCATACCATGGAATGCTAGCCATTAATAAAAAAGAACGAACTACTGACGACATGCAATAACCTGGATGAAGATCCAGAGAATTATGCTAAGTGAAAAAAGCCAATCCAAAAGGCTGAATGTGTATGATTCCATTCACATAGCATTTGTGAAATGACAAAATTACAGAAATAGAGAACAGATTAGTGGTTGCTGCCAGGGGTTAAGGAGGGGTGGAAATGGAAAGTGGATGTGGCTATAAAAGGGCAACATAAAGAATCGTTGCGGTGATGGAAACGTTCAGGATCTTCATTGTGTGTATAAATGTCAATATCGAGGTTGTGATGGTGCATTATAGTTCTGTGAGATGTTACCATTGTGGAAAACTGGGTAAAGCGCACATGGAATCTCTCAGTATTAGTTCTTACAAAATGCATGTAAATCTACAACGATCTCAAAACGAAAAGTTTAATCAACAAACAACACTAGTTTAAGCCAGTAATCCCAGCACTTTGGAAGGCCGAGGGAGGAGGACTGCTTGAGCCCAGGAGGTCAAGGTTATAGTGAGCTATGATCAGGCCACTGTAACTCATATCTCAGGATATAAAAGGTTATACATATTTAACATATACATTATAAAAAGAAGATATAAGGCTCGGTGAGGTGGCTCACGCCTGTGCCAAATCCCAGCACTTTGGGAGGCCAAGGTGGGAGGGTCGCTTGAGCCCAGGAGTTGGAGACCAGCCTGAGCAATACAGCAAAATGCTGTCTCTACAAAAAAATTAAAAAATTAGCTGGGTATGGTGGTGTGCACCTGTAGCCCCAGCTACTAGGGAGGTTGAGGCAGGATGATCTCTTGAGCCCAGGAGTTCATGCCTACAGTGAGCTAGGATGATGCCACTGCACTCTAGCCTGGGCAACAGAGTAAGATCTTGTCTCAAAAAAAAAAACAACCCAGATATAAATATCTCAATATCAAAAAAATTGAAATTAATTTCAGGCACATTATTGAATCACATTTTGGTTATGAATTGAGGAAGTGAAGAGAAAGAAGGGGGTTGTCATTCACAAACCCAATTCGATTTCCAGGAAAAAGAAAATTGGAGGGCATAGATAAATCTATATATCTGGAATAAACCTCAGCTTTAAAAAAATTTAATTTTAAGGAGATATAAAGGTTCCCAAAGAAATTCATTCCTTTATAGCAGTCTTTAAAATCGTATCTTGACTCCTCAGAAAAAATATGGCATTTTAAATCTAGGTGCTTACCTCACAGAAGCCCTTACTTCAGAAGGGTCAATCACAGTTGCAATTAAGGGAAGGTGGGTAGAAATGGAAGATTCGAGGGTATGTGTGGCAGAAGCAATAAGGCTGGGGGAAACACAGGGACAGTGCGGCCTAAGAAACAGTGCACCAGGCCCAGCACCAGATCTCCAGCATTGACTTCCTCATCCTGCAGACAATCCTAGTTCTATCTCCTTTATTGAACTCTGAATAAATCACAAAAGCTCTGTGCCACAATTTCCTCCTTTTCTAAAACAGAGATAATATTTTCCACCTGCCCATCAAACAGGATATTTGCAAGGATAAAGATCTGTAAGGCATGACATGTTTGAGAGAAGAGTACCAAGAAATAGTATCTGCAAATGTGGAGAATTTAAATAAAACATTGAAGTCTATTTCATATGAGTAAACAGGCATAATGGAAGATAATGATTTGGAAGGAGACTAGAAAAAGAGAAACACAAAATAAACAAGATGATTTCAAAGTCAACATCAAAACAAAGTCAACATCCCAGTTTACTTTTCTCAGTTGTCTTGAGGCTACTGGTGGAAAATTCAGTATTGCTAAAGGCACACAGTGCCCCAATCCGCTAGCAAAACCTTCTTAATCAGATGGATTTCCACAGCAGGCTTTAAAAAGGTTGAAAACAAAAATAAACAAACAACCAAAAACCTCACAAGATTGCAAATCAGCTATCGGCTGGGTAGCAGTCTTTACCCCGACACTGAAAAATGGGAACGAGCACAGGAATAAGCAGTTCATTTCACCTGCACTGCAGCACTAATTAAATTCTGTCTGGTACTTTAGTTACTCATTCAAGTCTGTCTGCCTCCACTCGAATCTAAGCTCTTTGAATGAAAAACCACAATTCACACTCATCTTTCTATCTCCCACAGTCCATAAGGTTGCTTGTATTCAGCACTCGGCAGACACTGAACTGAACAAACATGCACATGTATAATCTATTACTGCCAGTTTAAAGGAATATATTTAAGGTATTCTTAAATAGAAGTTGATCTCCTGATATTTAGTTAGCTTCAGCCCTGCAACTTATTAAAGAATGGTTTCAATTTCTGGAATTTCATTTTCTCAGTTTATGTTATTTCTTATGTGATAAGGAATAACGAACTAAACTATGTGAATACAAATTTTTACTGATAATCTGAAAAACAGCTTTCAAAGGTAAATCCTGAGTCCAGAAAGACATCAGGCGAGATAGTGAGAAACTTTAAGCTGTGATTTATACCAGGTATGGTAGGCTTCTTCTTGTTAATTATCAGCCAATAATTAGATTTTTCTAAAGTTCTAATTTTCTAATTTTTACTCACCAGTGTCCAGTCTTGACTTGACATGCTGATACCTTGGGTTCTGTGGTATCCTTTTGGTCAAATACTAAAAAATAAGAAAATCTATAATCAGTTGGATTAATATACGGATAAAGGTGGCAAAGTCAGATACTTAAAAAAAAAATGGAACAAATGGTAAATTTCATAGAATTTAAAAATGGAAGGGGCTGTCAAGGTCCAACTCTCCCTTCACTACAGGACTCTTCTCTATAGCATCTCCACAAGCGAAGGCAAGTCTAGTTTCTGTCAAAACACTTCGATATTTCAACAAAATAATCTCAAAGTGCCATGTGATAAGAAAAAAAAAAGCTCTGACACAATTATTTCTTACATTAGCCAAAATCAGAATCCCTCCAATTTCCACTCAGTCCACAATTGCAGCCCATTATCCACCTTGGCCGGATGCAGGTCATCCACTTTGGCCTCAAGAAATCTGTTAAAATAACTAAAGCTATCCTGTCCCTCTTCTTTTAATTTCGCTCTCTGTATGATGGTTTCTAGGCCATCTCCCTGGACATCCTCCCTCTGGATTTTATCCACATCTCCTCTAAAAAGTAGCAGGCAGGATCCAGACCTGACCAGTGGCCCTGACGTAGTCAGGTCATGTCCCGGGTGGGGAGGCTTCAGCTGTCTCCCTGGAGTCTGTGGCTCCACAGATGGCAGTACGGTGGCACCTGCTCTCGTGACAGCTGAGGCTCATGTCGGGCTTGAGGTAAGTTTATGGTCAGCAAAAATGCCTATGTCAGGTTCCCCTCGTGCTGTACCCTGGTAGTCAACTCTTTGCATCCAAGTGCAAGATATTAACCCACATTAAATTCCAGTGGCGCTTGTGAATGCTATTAAGTGAGGGCATGCGAGGGAACAAAGACATCACAAAATACTGCTTTCTCGCTCAGGCCTTTTTCTGACCTGTAGGTATGAAAATTCTATGTTCAGTAATAGGTAGCTGTGGAATACAAAATTAAAACTGGGTAATATTAATAACTTTTCAGCTTCATCTTCTCCCACCCTCTCACATGTTCTCATGTTCAAGTTGCCAGGAACATCCCCCTAATGTACCACACTTATGCAGGACACTAGGCTTAGCAGGCATCCGCCTAGAATGCCTTTCTTCTACTTGTCCTTGGGCAAAATTTATTGCCTCTGCAAAGCTGTCCAGGGTGGAATTAGGCACTTTTTTTCTGCTTAGCTCCCAAAGTATCCACACCTGGTACCCTTGTTTACACCTCATCTTCTTCTCTCGTCTAGGATTTCCTTGAAGGCAGGGGCAATGACTCACTCATATTGGTATTCGCCCAGGATCTAGTATATGGTAGGTATATTGATTGATATTCAGTCAGTAAATAAGTATCTAGAATGAGGATTGTATTATAGCAACTATCCAGTTCCTTAGAAGAGGACATCAAACTTACAAAAACTGCATCATTTGCCTTTGAAAACAGTTAACTACAGCATGTTCTGTTGGGAGGATTGCAAAACAAATCGTTTACATATAAAGATACCTGTTCAAATGATGCATAAAGCATAAAAACAATACAGCATACTTCAATGTCATACAAAATATCTGTTGGCCAGAGTTTTGGATTTCAGAGACCAGAAAGAATTTATAAAAACTGGGTGCACACACCTACAGGGAGATATCAATTTTTAATTTTGCCAAGGACATAAAAACTAAAAACACACACAAAAAAGTAAAACTTCACAACTACCATTGACTATTTTAACATCTAAAGGGGAAGAAAGAAAAAAAGATCCCAGAGTAAAAACATTAGTCCTTTAGTGTTATCAAAAAAAACTCGTGACATTGTCTATGTTTTTCAGTTTACCCCAAGCAAGTAAAATCTTTATAACGAACACATAGCATTGGTCCTCAGATTGTGTTTGGAACCACTAAGCTATTTTATCTGTAGAAAAACGCTGGAAAGCTCATTTCTCCACATGATCAGTAACCCGTCTCTATCAGAGACAGTGACTGTAACACCAATTCCAATTCCTTCCCTAGACAAAGATGGAGAAGATTCTTAAGTAAGAGAAGGAAAACACACAAAGACTGAAAAAGGAGATTTCAGGACGAGTTCTCCAGAGGGAGACAATATCATGGCAAAATGAAACAAAAAGGCAGGAAAAACCTGTGCCTCATAAATCGAGTCAAGTAATGCTAATACTAGACTTTAGTTATCTTAGGCTAAGGGATTTTTTTTTTTTTGCACTATGTATTTTTATCATTTCTATACTCTATTTCCTGTTTTTACTTTTGTTTTGTTTTTCCTGCTAGTTTCCTAGCAAAGCTCCTTTTGAAAAATTCCAGGCTAGTCTCCGCTGAACCAAGGGGATTTGTCCATACCTAAGCCCAAATAGCTAAGAAGTGAGGGTGTCTCTGGGGACCAGGTGTGGTGGCAGCAGAATGATGAGGTAGAGTGTGGACAGCTGCAGTCGCTGAGCCCTTCCCGACCCTGGTTTTCCCTTACCCAGACTAATGAGAAATCCATATGCTGCAGGAGAAAAATGTAATGTTTCTTTTCCATGTTCCCATTTCAGTCAAATTTCTTGTTCCTGACTTTCTAGTACCAGCTACAACGTAAAACTATTTGTGCTCTACTACAAGCAGAGTACCGTAGATTTTATGGAACTGTCGTATTTTTTTCCTTAAAATTCTTGCTTTGGGGGTGATGGCTTCTTGACCTACTGACCAGCTGGCTTTCTTTCAGTTACAAAAACAGGATGGAATGGTAGAAAGTGAAGGAGCCGAAAAAAAGAAGTTGTTTCAAGGAAGACCATTCATTCAACAAAGACTTACTGAGCACCAACCATTCATTCAGTTGACACTGCCTGAGCGCCCGCTAAAAGCAAGGCCCTGTGCTGAGGACACAGTCCTTGCCATCCAGCTCTCTCTGACTGCTGGGAAGACAGACAAGCAAATGAACAGATGCCAGACTGCATGAGGAACAAGGAGAGGAGAGAGGGGAGCAACGAGAACACCTAAGATTGGCACCTAATCCAGACTAAAATTGTCGAGAACTGTGTTCCTGAAGGGTGACTTCTGAGCTGAACTCTGAGGGCTGAGGAGGTTAGTCAAGCTAAAGGAATGGTGGGTGGGAGCTACAGGGTTCCTGGTAGACGGAAAAGCATGGTAAAGAAGAGAGAGGAGAGAGAAAGTATGAACAGATTTAAGAAATCTAACAGTAATTGGCAGATCTGGAGCATAGGGGAATATGAGGACAAATGACACTGGAGAGGCAGGCAGGGGCAGATCACTAAGGGCCTTACAATACATGCTAAGAAACTTGATTTTAGTCTGTAGATCAGTGGTTCTCAAACAGGTACAATTTTGCTCCCCCTAGCCCCAGGGACATTTGTGAATGTCTGGAGACATTTTTGGTTGTCACAACTGGGTTAGGGGGGCGCTACTGGCATCTACTGGGTAGAGGGCAGGGGTGCTGCTGAACGTCCTACAATGACAGGACAGCCCCACAAGCAAAATTAGCCAGCCCAAACGTCAACAGTGATGAGGCTGAGAAACCCCGGTGAAAATGCAGGGTATTCACTGAAGAAGATTTAAGGAGGAGTGATGAGATTTTATTTGTTTTAGAAAGATCACTCTGGCAGCAATATGGAGGATGAGTCCAAAAGGGAGGCATGAAAGTCAGTTAAGAGGTGGTTGTGCTATGAGGACCTGTAGTCCTAAGGAAGTCGCGACAGAGATGAAGAAGAGACAGTTTTGAAAAATCTTTAAAATGTAAAAGCAATATGATTTAAAATTGACTCTTGTTAACAAGAGGACAGTGATACCATTCCCCAAAACAAGGAGTTAAGGAGGAAGCATATATTGAAAAACATGTTATGTTCAGTTTGGGGCATGTTTGAATATGAGATATCTGTGGGTTATCTAAAATGGAAATGTCTAGCTGGCTATTTGGGTCTGGAGACCAGGAGAGAGATGTGGGCTAGAAGAAACAAGATGTGGGAATTGTCAGCATATAGTCAGTAAAGGAAGCCATGGAATGGATGCAGTCATCCTAGGGGAGAGTGTACACTGAGAAGAAAATCTCCAACATTTAAGGTCAGGTGGAAGGGAGGCACTTTGGGTGAGACTCAGAAGAGGCCCTACTAAAGCAGCTCATGAAAATTGAAGAGTTTCAGGAAGAAAGGAGTGGTCAAGAGGGAACAATACTGTTGAGACAGAGAATAAGAGGTCAAGTATGAACAAGCAAACAACACTCTGGGAGGCCGAGGCGGGCGGATCGCTCAAGGTCAGGAGTTCGAAACCAGCCTGAGCAAGAGCGAGACCTCGCCTCTACCAAAAATAGAAAGAAATTAATTGGCCAAGTAAAATATATAGAAAAAAATTAGCTGGGCATGGTGGCTCATGCCTGTAGTCCCAGCTACTCGGGAGGCTGAGGCAAGAGGATCGCTTGAGCCCAGGAGTTTGAGGTTGCTGTGCGCTAGGCTGACGCCACGGCACTCTAGCTGGGGCAACAGAGTGAGACTCCATCTCAAAAAAAACACACGCACACAAGCATGCAAGTCAAGTAAGGGACCAAGAGAAAAGCAAATGTGGATTTGGCAAACCAGGACACTGCTGACGGCCCTGGTGAAGCAGTTATAGACAACTGATGGGGCAGAAGCAGAAACAGCAGGTCAACTGCACGAGAGGGAGGAAGCAAAGAAAAGGATGGCAGCCAGATGGTCTTTTTTCCCCTAAAGAGGGATGCTAAAAGATAATCTTTGTTGTTGTTTATTTTGGAAAAAAAGAAAAAGGAGAGACTTCAATGTGTATAGGCCAACGGGCAAGATAAGAGAGGTTGCAGGTGTGAGAGAGTGGGAGAGGATGGGGCCAGGGCCCAGGGGGAAGGGTCGGCTTTGGATATACACTTAAAATAAAAACATAAGATAGGAGGATATAATAAAGATATGAGGATATAATAATGAAGTTTATCAGGAGAATCACCCCACTAAATATGGGGTGATTCATTATAAACCAATATATAATTGGAACTTCAGCTCACCCTTCTTACCTTCTAGCTAAACTCCTTGAAAAAAAAAATCTACACTGAGTATCTATACCTTACTCTTCAATCCATTGCATTGTGGCTATTGTCCCCACCATTCTACTGAGAGGTTCCTATGGCAGTCGGTCAACATCAGAGATCCCCTGGTTGCCAAATACAATGGATAAATTTACAGTCCTTAACTTACTTCACTTTTCTACACCATATGACACTGTTAGATGTCCCTACTTTTTTCAGTTTCCACTCCCTCGGCTTCAGTGATGTCTCTCTTCCCTAATTCACCAATCACACTTTGATTATTCCTCTGTCAGCTACTTCACTATTGTGTTCCTCATGATTCCAACTTCTCAATCTATAGGTTTTCTATGGGCCAAACACTTAGGCTTAATTCCATCTACATGCTTCTGATTCCAAATAGGGAACTTTACTTATTTTTAGAGACAGGGTCTTGCTATGTTGCTCAGGCTAGAGTGTGGTTGCTATTCACAGGCATAATCCCACTCCTGATCAACACAGGAGTTTTGACCTATTCCATTTCCAACCTGGGCCAGTTCACCAGTCCTTAGGCAACGTGGTGGTCCCCCTACTTGTAGGAGTTCACCATATTGATGCCGAACTAAGTGAGGACACCTGATGGGCATAGCGCACTACAGCCCATGTCTCCTGGGCTCGAGAGAGCCTCCTGCCTCAGTCTCCCAAGTAGCTAGGACCACAGATGCCCATCACTGTGCACAGCCCAAATAGTGAACTTTAGCCTTGACTTTTCTTCTGAGCTTTAGGCATATATTCATTTACTCATTCCACAAATATGTGTGAAACAACTGCCAACCAATGGGACAATGCAGACGAAGTCCCTATCTTATGTTCTCATAAGTATGCCAAGAACTAAACAAGTAAATAAAACAGTTACAGATTGATCTACTTACTGGGTGAAGATAGCAGACTGAATGTATGCATCCAATTTTATTCCCTCTTAAAACTTCAATAAAACCTCATTAAAAGGATACTGTTTTAAGGACATAAAGCCCAAAAAACAGAGTGGGGAAGGGATAGCAATACAGCACTACATTTCTGAAATCTGGAAAGCTGATCAGCAAGTGAAAATGCCTTGATGGACAGACTCAAGATAGCCAAAGACTATGGGGCAACGGGGAAAGCCAAGAACAATTCTTAAAAGGCTGAGGAAATGACAGCCGTCGGCAGCTCCAGATGTGAGAAGTAAAAGCAGTAGCTGAAACAAGGGCTGGTTGAAGGCTGTTTGAGAAGCAGTTGGATCTCCAAATCCCTCTCGCCTCAGTGCCACTGGACGATTACCCCTCCCTGATTCTGGCATATATCTATATGCCAGATTTGTTCCCTGGAGAGGTTTTTTAGAGTGGGAGGTCTCCACACAGGAGAAGGCAGAGATATCATTACTGAAAATAGGGGTAATAAGTGCATGACACATCCTAATCTTGAGATTTAGCCTCCAACCCTAATCCCTCCAGGAATTCAACTAGGCTTTTACCCTCAGTAGACTGAAAGAGTTCCCTGGGGAAAATGGCCAGCCTGAGAGGAAAGGGTGAAATGTACAGATTTGGGAGGAGGAGTTCTGAAATCATGGCCTAGTGAGATCATAAAGTTCGCTATCAGCAGGCCTCTCCCAAATATACAGAGCTCTCAATCCCCTTTTAAAGTCTCTTACTTGAAAACATAAATTAACAAGTTATGGATTAAAATAAATCTAAGAACACTGCTATAGACTAAATTGTGTCCCCCCAAAATTTGCACGTTGAAACCCTAACCCCCAATGTGACTGCATTTGGAGATAGGGCCTTTTGAAGGTAATTAAGGTTAAATAAAGTCATAAGGGGCAAGCTTATCCAATAAGATTAGTGTCCTTACGAGAAGGGACTCCAGAGAACTCCTTCTCCCCTCCTCTCCACCATGAGGACACAGTGAGAAGGTAGCCATCTGCAAGCCAGGAAGACAGTCCTCACCAGAAACTAAATTGGCTGGCACCCTGATCTTGGACTTCCAGCCTCCAGAACTATGAGAAATAAATTTCTGTTTAAGCCACCCAGTCTGGAATTTTGTGATGGCAGCCTGAGCTAACAGAAACATTTCCAACAAAACAAAAACAGCAATTTGGAGGAAATTGAAACTATGCAGGGAGAAGATGTTTTCAAAAACTATAATTAGCGAAATGAAAATACATGTCCACACCGTTCTAAAATTGATTGTAGTGATGATTAAACAACTAACTCTGTGAATATATTAAAAGCATTGAATTGTAAACTTTAAATGGGTGAATTTATGGTATGTGAATTATATCTCAATAAAGCTGTTATCCAAAAAATTAAAGATTAAAAAGTAAAAATTTTTTAAAAAAACATTTTCCTTTACAAAAGACCCTGTTAACAGGGTGAAAAGATAAGCTACAGACTGGAAAGAAATAATTGCAAACTATATATCTGAAAAAGGACTAGTGTCTCAAATATATAAAGATCTCTCAAAACTCAACAGTAAAAATGTTCATTGCGTCAGTGTTTATAATAAGAAATAGTGTAAAAAAAAAAAAACCTAAATGGCCACCATGGGGAAATAGATAAAATGTGGTGCCATCAAATGCTAGATTACTATATATAGCAGTTAAAAGGAATAAACTAGACATATTTATCAACATGGGTGGATCTTAATTAAGCATAATTTGCATGATAAAAGCAAGTTGTAGACATACAGCATAATACTAGTTTTGTAAAATTTTTAAGCTCACAAAATAATGTTGTATGTTATGTTAGAAAAATGTGGCAGGTGAATTGGAAAGACACACATTACATATATGGGAGCAGATGCCTATGGTGAAGGAGATGAGGTGGGGGGTAAACCAAATTGGCTATAACTGAAAAGTATGAATAATCAAATTATATCAATCCATTTCTACAATTGAGGTCTAACACAATTAGAAAAACAAAAACAAACAAAACTGCAATACAATCATACGAAGTACTTAGGTAACAGTTAAAAGAAAATAATTAAGTTGAGCTATAATTTTCTGACATGGAAAGATATCCAAGATACATTAAATAAACAAAGCAAGCCAAAGAACTATATGCACAATGTTATAACATTTATGTAAAACAAAAGCACAAAATAAAACTCTTTTCTGTTCTACAGGTAGTTTCTCCTCCAAAAAAAAAAGAAAAGAAAAAAGAAAAAAAAAAAAACCTCTGTTCTCTACCCCCAAACATATATACACACACTTGTATATATGTAAATGTATAGAGAAAACTTTAGAAAAGATAAACATGAAAAAAATCATAAATAATGATATAGGAAAATGTCCTAAATTATTCATAAAACTACAGAATAAAAATAAAGGCAGGTAGAAGCTCTAGGGAAAATAAAAAGCAGTAAGAAAGAAAATGCAATCCTAACGATCACTGCTTTTGCAATAAAAATACTTACAGTCACCACCACCAACAAAAAAGGAAAGAAAAAACTCAATAATAAAAAAAATGAGAAACTAGGCAAAAGACACAAAGAGATATTTTACTGAAAAAGATATACAGATGGCAAATAATCAAATGAAAAGATGTTCAGGAGGGTGGGAGGGAGGTGGATAATGAGAAATTACTTAATGGGTACAATGTACATTACTCCAGCGTTGGATACACTAAAACTGTGGCCCCCAACCGCCAGGCCCGGACTGGTACTGGTCTGGTCCGGTCTGTGGCCTATTAGGAACAGGGCTGCACAGCAGGAGGTGAGTGGTGGGCGAGTGAGCAAAGCTTCATCTGTATTTACAGTTGCTCTCCATTGCCTGCATCACTGCATAAACTCCACTTCCTGTCAGCTCAGTGGTGGCATTAGATTCTCATAGGAGCACGATCCCTACTGTAAACTACACATACGAGGGATCTACGTTGTCTACTTTTTCTGAGAATCCAATGCCTGATGATCTGAGGCGGAGCTGAGGCAGTGATGCTAGCACTGGGGAGTGGCTGCAAACACAGATTATCATTAGCAGGGGGGTTTGACTGCACAATAAATGCAATGCACTTGAATCATCCTGAAACCATACACCCCCACCTGACCCCCCATCCGTGGATAAATTGTCTTCCATGAAACTGGTCCCTGGTGCCAAAAAGGTTGGGGACTGCAGCACTAAAAGCCCATACTTCATTCACCACTATGCAACATATCCATGTAACAAAATTGCATTTGTACCCCTCAGATTTATACCAAACAAAAAAAAATGTTCAAAATCAGTATCCATTAGGGAAATGCAATTTAAAACCACAACGACAGTGGCACTACACACCTATTAGAACAGCTAAAATAAAAAATATCGACAATATTAAATGTTGCCAAGAATGTGCAAAAACTGAATCTCTCATACATTGTTGGCAGGAATGTAAAATGGTACAGCCTCTCTGGAAAACAGTTTGGCAGTTTCCAATAAAACTAAACATATGCTTAACATACAACCCAGCAATTGTACTCCTGGGCGTTTATCCCAGAGAAATGAAAATTAACATCCACACAAAGACAAATATTCTTATCTTTATTTGCAATAACCCAAAACTGAAAACAACCAAAATGTCCTATACTAGTTGAACGGTTAAAAAATTGTTATACATCCATACCATAGAATACTAATCAGCAATAAAAAAGAATGAACTATTGCTATATGCCATAACTTGGATGTATCTCAAGGACTTTATCCTGAGTGCGAAAAAGCCAAACTCAAAATGTCACACACTGTCCTGATTTTATGTAACATTGTCAAAATGACAAAATTATAGAGATAGAGAACACATTTGTGGTTGCCAGGGGTTAGGACGGTGAGAGGGAGAAAAGTGGGTGTGACTAGGAAGGGTAGCATGAGGAAGCTATTTGCGGTGATGCAATAATTCTTTATCTTGATAGCAAATCTACATATGTGCAAATCTTAATGATATTAAATCTATATAAGTGATAAAAATGGCCTGGAACTATACACACATTGCACAAATTTCAATTTTCTAGTTTTGATACTGTACTAGACTTATGTAAAATATAATCATTGGGGAAACTGGGTAAAGGATATACAGGATCTCTTCGTATTAGTTTTGTAACTTCCTGTGAGTCTCTATTTATTTTAAAATAAAAACTTTTCTAAAAGGACATCAGAGTAAAAAATAGAGCTTTTAAATATTAAAAACATGATGGCAGAAATTAAAATTCAATAGAAGGATTGGAAGATAAAGTTAATCTCCCCAAAAGGGCAAAAAGACATAAGTGAAGAAAACAGGAGATAAAGTTTAAGAAAATTAGAGAACCAGTCACATAGGTGCAAAATCAGAATAAGGAATTCAAGAAAAAGGGGGAGAAACTGGGATAAAGTTAATAAGAAAATAATTTTAAAATATTTTATAGACTAGAAAGCCATATGAGTTTCTAGTGCCTACTAAAATAAGTGAAAATAGACCATAGGAAAAAAATATCTTTGTGAAAGTCGTAACAATGGGGACAAAGAGAAGATTCTACAAGCTTCCTGAAAGGAAAACAAGTCACAAAGCAACAGAAAGATTTTGGACCTCTCCACAGCTACACTGGATGCTAGTAGACCAGCAAGCAATATTTTCAAGATGCTGATGGATTTGCAACCGAGAACTCTATACTCAGCTAAACCCTCAGGCAAATAAGGTAGAATAATAACATTTTTAGACATGCCTAACATTTAAGACATAAATAAAAAACATTTATGTACCCTTTCTTAAGAAACTACTGGAAGCTGTGTTCCACTTAAACGAGAGTAAGCTGGGCATCTTTGTTTTGGGCACAAACCTACAACCAGACAGGTCATTATCACTCCTCTCCCCTTGTACTCCTAAGACTATTCCTCCCCCTCTTTCTCCCATGTTCTTGATTTCACTCATGGCACCAGCACCAACGAGTAGTCGAAGACAGGAACCTAAGTCACCCATCATACTCTCATCTCTCAAAGCTAATCATGGAGTTTTGATGATTCTACCCCCAAATATTTCTCTTCAATTCTGTCCCTAGGTCCATAGCCTTAGTTTAGATGTGCATGAAAATAGTAACCACCTAACCAATCTCACTATCTCTAGTCCTGGAGCCTCATCAAACCCATCTATTCTCCACAATGTGGCTACAGCCATCTGCCTAAAATACAAATCTGACCACATCACTCTTACTAAAACTCTTCAAAAGCTTCTGAAATTCTGACCAGCAGGCAGGATAAATATGTCAAATGGCCACTCTCCACACCTACCTCTCCCATCCCATGACAGACAATACTAATACTTTTATTTATATTATTTTTAATTCACAAATCATAATTGTATATTTATGGGGTACAATGTGATGTTTTGATAAATATATATGCATTGGGGAATGATTAAATCAAGCTAATTAACATATCACCTCACTTTTTTTTTGTGGTGAGAAATTTGAAATTTACTCCCTTAGCTGTTCTGAAATATACAACATAGTTGAACCTGAACTGTGCGGATCTACTTGCATGCAGATTTTCTTCTGCCTCTGCCACCCCTAAGACAGCAAAAACAAAACTTCCTCGTTCTCCTCCTCAGCCTACTCGTAACAATTATGAAGAATTTTATGATGGTTCACTTCCACTGAATAGAAAATATATGTTCTTTTCTTTATGATTTTCTTAATAACATTTTCTTTTCTCTAGCTTACTTTATTGTAAGAATACAGTATATATATATATATATATATATAAAACATAAAAATATGTGTTAATTGTTTGTTATCTTTAAGGCTTCTGGTCAACAATAGGCTATTCATAGTTAAGTTTTGGGGGAGTCAAACGTTGTAAGACTTATTCCTCTTGTATAAGTGCAACTTTGTACCCTTTGATCAACATCTCCCCACTCCCACCCCGACCCCAAGTTCTGATAAACATCATTCTACACTCTACTTCTATGAGTTAGACTTTTTTAGATTCCACCTATAAATAAGAGCATGCAGTCTTTAGACATTATTAATTGATCATGGCACTGTCCTGCAAAGCCTAGACTCAGCCTTACAACTTTCTCAGGGTAGCACCGGGCACTCACCAAGAGATGAAACAGCTGCAACTCCTGTTGGTGTAACATCTAAGAACCTTAGTAAGGCACAGAAGGCCCCTCCCAACTATACTCCTACCTGTGTACAGACTCCTTCAGGGGACTCTTGAGAGTTCACACACTCCCTACCTTTTCTCAGGCTGTTTTCTCTACCTGGCATGCCTCACCTGACTAATGGCCTTGCCATGTGCAGAACCCTTCCATCTCCAGAACCCTTCTCTCACTCCCTTGGTTGAGTCCTACTTTTTTCTCCTCTCATAACATCTCCTATTATACTCTGATGGCATCTTGCTCCCCAAATTTGTACTCAAATTGTTTACAGGTCTCCCTCACTAGACTGAATTTATTAAGGGACACAGGCCTTGTCTGTTCTCTTTGTATGTCTAGCATCTATTGCATAGCAGGAGTCCAGTCATGTTTGTTGAAATTAAATTGCCAGGCCGGGCACGGTGCCTCATGCCTGTAACCCTACACTCTGGGAGGCCAGGGCAGGAGGATCGCTTGAATTCAGGAGTTCAAGACCAGCCTCAGCAAGAACGAGACCCCGTCTCTACTAAAAATAGAAGAAAATTAGCGGGCGTGGTGGCACATGCTTGTAGTCCCTGCTACCGTGGAGGCTGAGGCAGGATAACTTGAGCCCAGGAGTTTGAGGTTGCTGTGAGCTAGGCTGACGCCAAGGCACTCTAACCCCGGCAACAGAGTGAGACTGTCTCCAAAAAAAAAACCGAATTATATTGCTACAAATGCAGCAGGGAACTAGGGTTGAAAAAGATGATGAAACTGAAAGGTCCTATGGAGAAGGGGCAAAACTAATGTCTATTTTGCCCCCTCTCCCAATGCCTTGGTCTGCTTATTCCTGCTCTTCTCATATCCCCACAATCAGATATGATGGCTCCCTTTCATCTCGTTCCAACAGTATTGGCGCTTCCTTTGTCTTTTACTTATGTTTTGTAACTGTCACTCCGGGACTGTAAGCCCTTTGAGGGCAGGGCCCGTGTCTTTATGTCTTTCGCTCCTGGCAACAAGTACCGGCGTACAGCACGTTCGAGGTGACCGATCGCCTCTCAGCACAGGATCCCGAACGAGGCTCCGGGCTCCCCAGGCCCGCCCCGCCCCCGGCCCTGCTCTGCGACCCCTCCCCACGCCGGACACTTCCCGCCTTCCGGGCAGCGGAAGTCGCCAGCAGCTCTTCCCTGCCCACGTGAAATTTTTTCCGGTGCGCCCGCCCCCTCCGGCTCTTCGACCGGGACCTGGCCCTCACCTCAGGATTCCCAATGTGCCTCCGGACAGACATATTTGCTCCAACCGACCACGCTCGGGGTTCTAACCTCACGGGTTGCCGCTAACCCTAGCTTCCTACCCCCCCATTCTAGTTCTGCTGCCTGCCTATAACCTCTTCTCTGATTGGCCTGTCTTCCCCGGCCAGCCAATGGGAGCCCCGTTTACTTTCTCATCGTTAGGGTCAAGAGAGCAAGGCTCCGCTCAATGGTTGCCAAGGGCAACGCGGGACGCCAGTTAGCAAGGCCTTTTGTGTTTTGGGCCGGGGCTGGTCGGCATCAGCCTTAGCGCGGGAAGAGGGCTGCGGAGGGATGGGAAGGCTGGAGCCTGCGCAGAGCCCAAGAAGGGGGAGGGGCTGGAGAGCGGGAACAAAACAAGCGTTTTAGCTAATGTGGGAGCGTAAATGCAGCACGGGACGCCCCGCACCTCTGAACCCACTCCCCTCTTTTATGACATTTTAACAGAACATCTAGGCTACTTCTTCCACAACAGAGAATGTGGGCCAGGGTTGTTTAGCAGGAATGGGAGTATATAGTTTGTCATTTTCTGGTTAATATGCAAATTATGCAAAATGTCATGTGTAAATAGAGTAATTACTGTTGCTTTAAAGGCTTTTAGACTAGCTAAAGAACAGGAGCCTTAATTGCAAAGAACACACGCCATTCTTTGGTTCATCATTCATTTAACAAATATTTAATAAGCGCTCTATGAGAAAAGCTGCAGTAGGTTTTGTGGAGGATGGGAAGATGACTAAGACCCAATCCCGTCGTCATGGAAACCATTGTGACTCCTGCCACCAGCCACCACCTGTTCTCATTTCCAGATCTGAAAATTAAGACCTAGCACCTTTGCAAAACAATTACGCACACAGTTTGATTTGGCTCCTAAATGTCCGACCAAATCCATCAAAATTATTATTTCCTTTTACATGGAAGGAACAACACAGTAACCCTTTGTCCTTCGCTGTAAGTTGTTTTCCCAGGAATGGAGAAAGGTTACACTGAGCTGTTCATATTTGCTGGCTTTGTGTGGATAATAGCATACATCTGAGCTACTTCAGGGTCTGTGCAGATGACCCATTCAACAACATGGCCTTGCCTTCCCTTGTCTCTCACACACTTCAGCAACCCACCCTTAGGGCTACACCTTGAATCACTGTCACTCAGAGCTGCTTGACCTCCAAGATTTCAAGCTCTGGCCACAGCTGCCTCCTGCATTTCATTCATTCTTTCATGCTTACTAAGTTTTAACTTCCCTAGTGTTCTCCAGTCCTTCAGCCCCTCTAAAATTCCCACTCTCACCTGTCCACTAAGGAAGGGTTTGAAGCTGTAAAAAAATGGAAGGGGGCACTGGGAAGGATATTATTAATCTAGAAGCTTTTGCACAGCAAACAGAAGCCTCTAGTCACATTACTACTTAGCCTGTATGCTGAGCTGGTGCAGTTTGGGGGTGTGAACTAAAATAAAATCTTAAGGCTCACGCCCTACCGGCTGACTGAACGGACCCCCTCGTGGCCAAAGGAATATACTAAAACTAAATTGCCTGCCAGAAGGAGGGAGGTCAGACATGCTTCATCATGCCCCCCTCCCTTCTTGGGGACATCCTTTGTAACCCATTGACAGGCCTAAGGGTATGCAAGACAAACCTGCAGGTCCTCAATTTACACAACAAATATATGTCTGCTGGCTTATCTCTGATGAACAGCTGGTCCTTATGTTAAAACATTCCAAGCCTTTGGACAAAGCTTCATGTCTTTAACCAATTACAAGTCAAAGAATATTTAAACCCACCTATAACCTGTAAGCCACCCCCTTTTGGGGCCAAATCAATGTATGCCTCTCTGTAACCCCTGTCTCCCTGAAATATATAAAACCAAACTGTAACCCAACCACAGTGAGTCCACTTGCTCAAGACTTCTTGAGCGTGGCTCCAGGTCATGGTCCTCAAATTTGGCTCAGAATAAATCTTTTTAAAATTGTTTTAGGGGCTGAGTCCGCGTGTGGAGCGTTCCTCTGGCTGCCGCGGATAAGTCTGTGACTCGCGCTGGGAGACTGGCGGACGGCATGGGCTGGTCTCAGGGTTTGTTCCGCGCCTTGTGGAGAGCGCTGTCAAAAGAAGTGAAGGA
>CAUYRT010028309.1:0-39954 GCA_963574885.1 Lepilemur ruficaudatus | reverse complement strand
GGAGCTTTCACTGAATAGCTTCAATTGGAACTTTTCTTCCATCTGGTTAAACATCAGCTCTCTCTACCTTTTGTGACGGTAAACAGGCTCAGTGCAATTTACTTCTTACTGTGTCTGTTGCTTCTTAAGGATGTAGTAACCTGCACATTGTTTAACTTTATTATATTAATATTGCCTTTACATTGTTACTTTCTCTTAAACGGTAATGTCCTCTTCCGCTTAAAACTATACAGGTGAAAAACACGAAAATGCATCAGGCTGGAATGAAAGCGTGCTGAAGACCTGTAAGGAAGTTAAAAGGTCAACAGAATGAAAATTTCCATGTGTGATGACAGTAAGTTTAAACAAGTAAACTGGGCCAGTGCGTGTGTCTAACACACGCTTTACAGTCATAGAGACCATCATTGAAAAAAAAAAAATCTGAATACTTCAGTTGCATTTTCTAAAAATAAATACATTCTCCTGCAAATACAACCAGAAAAATCAGGAAATTAATGACTATTAATCCATATTATCATCCAATCCTCCGATCCCATTCGATTTTTGCAGAGGCCCTTTATAGCAAACGAACCACGTCCAGCATCACGTGTGGCACCGAGATATCATTTCCGCTTAGACTCCTTCAATCTGGTTCCTTAGTCTTTTCTTCCTTTTTTTGACTTTAACACTCTAGAGCACAGGCCAGTGACTGTGTAGGGTGCTCCTCAAAGGGGGTTCTTACGTCTCCCCACGATTACAGTCAGGAGATGCATCTTCGATAAGAATTCCATCGAAATTATGAGGGTTCTTCCCGTTTCCATCTCATCCGGGGGCTCACATGATCAGATGATCACATGATCACAACATCAGTTGACTTGTCCCCAAGCTCGCCGTGTTAACTCTGACCACTTCGGTAAGGCTTTCCCACTGTCATGTTAACCCTTTCATTTCTACATAACTAGGAGATATTTGGTAGGAAGGTGTGTCTGTAGACACGTATGTTTCTCATTCCTTGTAAAAACCGAACTCATTCCTGGAGTCCTATTTTACGCAGTTTTATCCACTGAGTTATAATATAATGCTAATAATATTGACATTAATTGTGACACTCAAATTGTCACAGTTAGCCTGTGGGAGCATATCTGCGCTGGCCCTGTGCGTGTTCCCTCTTTCCTGCCATCCTTTGAGCACACACATCCTCAGTTACAGACATGAGATATTCTGAGATCATCTTACGATTTCCCTGCCTCATACCTGGAATCAACCTGGTTGCTCCTACGTGAGAATGTGATTTGTTAACCAAGATCTGAGCGCTAGGTTGCTCATTGCCACTGGGCTGTCTCTTCTCCCGGGCCCTTTCAGTGGACAGACCTAGGAAACATGTATGTGAATACATGTGTGTATATATACATACATGCATATACACACACACATACTTGTGCATTTCCACTGCTTCCATATCGACACACACATGCCAAGTTCACACTAACATCTCTAATTCCAATTCAGTACCACAGGGCTCCTTTCCCCCTGTATCTATTTGTAATTCTTTTCTCTGCCATTAAGACACATGAATCCCATTATTCTTATTTGCATATTTGATTCATCATCTTATATGTATTAATACCAATCTCTTTTTTGCCACTATCAAGCCTGCCCCACCATCCTCTTCTACCCTCCTCTGGCTCCCACAGGCTGCATGGACCGCCCTCACCCTACCAGGCTCAGGCACACTGGGCCGGGCTGGTCCCTGGTGAAGCAGGCCCCTGTCACTCCTCCTGGGCTTTGATTCTCTGTGGTGGGCAGCCTTCCGCAGGGTGGCCTTTCTCACCTTGTTCCAACACTGTATACACCCGAGCCCTGCACAGACACCCTCCTCACTGTGCTGGGGCTCCCCCCTCGCACCCTGGCCCACCCCTGCACCCCTTGGGTAGATGCCCTCCTCATCCTGCCTGGGCTGTGGCCAGCTGCCTGCAGCGTCTACACTGCCCTCACCCGCTCAGCCTTCAGTGCCCGCTAGCGCCCCGCGGTTCCCTCTTGAGAGCGCTCGGGTCAGCGCTCTGCTCCTGCCACGTGTCCTCACTTGCTTGGTCCCACCTAGCGGCTTTTGGGGTGACTTTTCAAGAAGAGAAGGGTAGACAAATGGGAAGGTGACGGAGAAGAGAAAAAAGAAGAAGAAAAGCTGTCACTATTTAAGTGGAGGAAAGCATATCCTGGATTTAAGTTTTAAAGAAATGCATTTGGAAACAAGAAGGCGGCCGGTTCAGAAGCCGTAAGGGTAGTGAGGTGGCTGATGAGAAATTCCCATTACTGCAATACATCGGGCGATGCTGACATGGGTCTGATAACGTGACAGTGACAGCGTGGTTTTAAAAGAGGAAAAAAAACACTTTTTTGAGGCTGGAAAAAATTGATGATTAAGTAAGTAATCTGCAGGTAAGGGAAACGAAGGGGTCAGTGCTGACAGTGAGTTTTAGCTCCAGTTGGGATTTGGCGGAGGCTAAATTTAACCACTTTGGTATCTTCTTTCTCTAAATAAACCCTTTCTCCGCCCCTCCTCAAAGCTTAGATGATCTGGTCTGTAGCCATCCTAACGCTAATGCTTTCAGATCTGAGTTCCTTCTTTACAGCCTCACACTGTTCTGCGTACCCGCTAAGTTTTAGTCTACCTTTTAAATTTCTCATGAAAGAACTTTCTGATTAGTAAATATTCCCCAAACATCCACCTTCTCAAATGGTATAAGCTTAAAAACTAGCCAAATCTTGCATTTTGTTCCTAGGATCCTTATCTTTTGTCATATTTATCCCCCAGTACCATTCTGAATGTTACAACATACATTGTAACAATCTTGACAAAGTACATGACTATCTGACTTTACAGTACGATATGAAATATGAATTGCCAATAGATCATAACATCAATAGGAAGAAAGGAAAGTAACACCACGAAAGACTCATTTAAACTGCAGCAGAGTCAGCAACCGTGAACTTGAATGTTATTCGAGCCACTGTACTAAGCATTTCTCTGCAAGAAAATGGCTTTTATCCAATTAAAGAATGGCTGGCATGAACATCAAAGAATGAAATGGAAAACAAAAAACAGACGTCATTTTGTAATCAAAGTTTTGAAATGTGTAAGGGAAGGCATCCTTGCTTGATGTCTGGAAGTTGAAGTCTATATCACCAATTTCTTTTTCATTTTTCGTTCCTGTTCCAATATCCATAGGTTATTATCAGCACGGGCACAGCCAAAACCTCTTAGTCATGGATCACTCCTCCTAACTGGAAGTAATAAGACACACTCAATTCTTTCTCCAGTGATGGCGCCTTGAAAAAAAAAAATCAGTTAATGCATTTCAGACAGGGAAATCTATAGACCCTGCAGAAATCTTGGGAAAAAGAAATTGAATATTTGGAACTTCTTGGATTACAAGTTTGGCCTGAAATATCATGGGCATTTTTTTTTAATATTTCGTCATTCCTTGTCTTAATTTCAATTTTCTATTTTAGTTTCCTAAGTCCCGTTATAGTACCTGACATATATGAAGTGCTCATTAAGCGCTTGCTACTTTAACAAATTTGGCATTGTTTTTTCCCTTTCCATAATTGTCACAAAGGCAGTATTAAAAAAATTATATTACTAAGGAGGTTCTGGTATGTTTGATATGTTAGACAACTATTATGAAGTTGTTTACTCATTAAGAGAGCCTGTTGTGGGGCTGCTATCTTCGATGCACTCGGCTTAAATCTGGAACAGAATAACATAATTTAACAAGGGTTCTATCTTAAAAGAGTATTTGATATCACAGCAGTGATAAGGCATGGAAATAATTAACTATAATCAGCTTGTGCCTTAGAACTATGTAAATGTTAGAAATTTCTGTTGAGATGTGGAGAAGAGAAATCATTATAAGCTAAGGTGACATGAACAGAGTCATTCTGAGTGACAGTGACTTTAATACCTTTATTGATGAATTTGGATTTCTAAAAGAAGAGATAATAGCCTTACTTATTCAGATGCTTCACATATTACACGTTCTTAGGCTTGGTTGCTACATAAAACTTTTTTCCAGCAAACTTGCTATCGTTAAATACTGATTTTAGAGAACAACGTTGTGTGATGTGTAGAGTCTATGTGATGTTTCAAACACAGAAATATAAGCAAAAACTATTCAGATTTGGCATTCAAGGCCTTCTATGATTTCAATCCATCCTCCCTTCCCAACTCCAGCATCTGTTGTTTCCAGTGGCAGAGACACCGCTATGTGTCCAACAAACCATTGGCTTTGACTCCTGGGCATTCAGGAAGACTACATTTTCCGTACCTCCCGGCATCGAGGTAGTGCCACGTGTCAACTTCTGGTCAATGGAATGTGCTCAGAAATGACAGAGTGCATCCCTGCCTGTCCGCCAAAGTCGTGATATCCTTTTTACTTCCATCTGTTTGACCGTAAACCAGCTGAACTCCTTGAGGAGACCCTAGAAGAGAATGTCTACATGGAGGAATTCAGGTACCACGTGTAATATCCCCTGCAGAATAATCCCTAAAATAATTATATAAACTAAAAGTTTCATTTGTGAAGCCACGGATACTTGGGATTTGCTGCAAAAAACTAATGTTATTTACCCTACTTCAGCCTATACCTACAGACCAGACACCGTTATGTTAATACGGCATGCTCCTATAGTCCTACCCCAGCTTATCTACCTAGACTACGTTCCTTGACATGTCTACTTTCCAAGATCCTGCACACATTTCAAAATCCAAGTCAAATACTACCTTCCCATAGATTCTTTCTCCCTCATCTCAAACCAGGTAAAATCTCTCACTCCAGTAAACTTTTATAATCCTCTAGCACCGATGGTAAAATTCACTCTCTTGTATACGTCTTATATACATATTCCCCTAGACTATAAACCTGTTGTAAAATGAGCATTCTGTGTAATATGATTCTGTATTTCCCTACTGTGTTATTCCATAATAGGTTCTAAAATACAAATATTTATTGAGTGAGTGCACAATATTTTTTGACTTAAAATATAAAATCAGTAGCTCTAGGGTTTTGGTCATATTAAGCAAAGTTAAGGTATTTAAAGTTACTGTATAATTGGATTTTGGGTCATGACAATTATTAGAATCTTTTTCAAGGCTTCTTCCTATGACAAAAAGAGTGACCTAAGACTGGATCTAACAGGGTGCTTGAGGATAAAAGGAGGGAAATGAGAAAGCTACTAAGGTAAAGCTTATTGGGGAATCTGGAATCCACCAGAGAGACCACAAAACGCCAAGAGAACTGCATTGGTCTGAGTGTTTGTGTATCCCCACCCTCAATCATATTGTGAAATTCTGACCCCAAAACGATGGTCTAAGGAGGTGGGGCCTTTGGGAGGTCATTAGGTCATGAAGGTGGATTTTTCGTGGTGTGATTAGTGTTCTCTTAAAAGGGACCCCAAAAGAGACCCCTAGCCTCTTCCACCATGTGATGACATGATAAAAAGTTGCAATTTACAACTTGCAATGTGGAGGGTCCTCACTGTAGTCTGACCATGCTGTTCTCAGACTACCAGCCTCCAGAACTGGGAGAAACACATTTCTATTATTTATAAGCCACCCAGTCTATGGTATTTTTTAATAATAGGCCCTACAGACTAAGACAAGAATATTGCATTATCCAAACTCTAGTCCCTCAGGTGGGTAAAGCTGTAGTCTCCAATAACGGGAAAGTAAAGTTTTTAAATAACTTTTGAGAGAGAGAAAATGTTCCATTCTTAGCTTTAAAAAAAAATAGCATATGTTGCTTTTAGCATAAACTCTTTCTTTTGGTAAATCCTTGGTGCTGCTCTTAGATTCTTGCCCTAAAAGAGCCTTACCTGCCACTCAGGTCCTGATTTCTGGCTGTCAGAGCCTCAAACTAGACCCCCACACACTTCCGACCCATCCCCATGTGAACACTTCCTTGCTTAGCATCCATCATTCAGTAATTTGTCTTGGTAATCTCACTTGATTTTTCTCCTAGATAATTTTTTCCTTGATTAATCCAATTCTATTTCTTGATTAAATTCATCTGAGGCAAGATATTGCTTTGTAATTGACCTGTCAAATCGAAAAAATATACTTAAATATACCGGATATATTGGGCTTTGCAACAAGAGTAATTCAGAGGTTTATGACTAAAGCAATGGGTTGAGGACCCTGCATCCTCCTCTCCCTCCAGAACCCGAAACACACAGGGCAGACAAATGTCTGATATACAAATGTGTCGTGGTTCATGGGCAAGTTTCTGAATACCTGGAAGGCAACCCTGCTCCTCACTTGATATCAGTATTTACAACATGACCCACGAATAATACAGGGATACTTTGCAAATACATAGGTGACACATTCCTTTAAATGTACATTTTCCCAAAAATGGTAAAATGAAAAAAAAATTATGGCAGTCAAAAGAATTTCAAGTATCAGCTAACGGAAACGTCGGGGCAAAGAGGAGCTAGTCTTGGAAGTCCTGCTGTTAGAAATCAGGAAGCTTATCCATGAACACATACCTTTCTTCCCAAAGTACTGTTTCATGTGTTTTTACGCTATGCACAGTAAGTAGCACCTCATTTTAATCAAGGAGGAGATGATGATGCACATGAGCTTTGTAAGAGCACATTTCTACTAATTTTAGGTGCTATGGGGTGAGGGGAAGCTTGTCCTTTTCCCTGAAGGTTCACTGAAAGATCAATTCACAATCAAGGCAGATTAACAAAAGAAATGTTTATTTACCAATACCATGCTCATGGGGAGAGTCACACAGTGATTACCCAATATCCCAATAGAGTTTAGGATATTTTTATACCTGCCTTTTTGGAGGGGAGGGGAGATGAGGAGTACAGGTAATTCTGTTTAGGGGTGACAAATGGATGGGGAGAAAGATTAACTTGTAAATGGTTTTCTTTGTAAATGACATTAACCTGAGAGACAGGGATTGTGTTAAAATGATTTGGGCCAGGTCTGGTTGCATTCTTGGTCTTCTTTTCGGCAGTATATTGAGATAACAGGGAGAGGAGGGAAAGTCAATTGCTCCATTTGATCTTTTGATCAGGTCAATTCTCTTTATTCCGACAGAGGGACAGCCCCCTCCAGGGCTTTTAGATCTCTAAGAGCCTTTAATTCAAAGTATTCTTTATACCAATGTGCCACATTTTGGGGTGAAATTCCCAAAGCTCCTTCATTCCCCCTGTCTGGAACCTCCCCTAGAAGTTTCTCTAGAGCTGAGTCCGTTGCTGTGGATAGAGGAGTCAGGTTAGTAGTCTAGTAACAAGAGATTTGAAAAGGGAGATAAGAATGTAGATTAGAAAGAGAATAAGTAAGTAGAAGAGATCGAAGCACATTTCCCCGCACCCCATTAATCAGTCTCCCATTCCTGGAAATGGGTCTTCATTAACCTGACGGAGAATATTTGCCTTGTCTTTTAAAGAAGCATGGATCACAGCCTTTACTTGCCCTGAGTGGTCGGCATTTTCGCCGATAATCATGAGAGCTCCACCCTCTCGGGCTGTAAGGGCATCCAGAACACAGCAGTTTTCAAATACAGCAGAGGCTGGGCTGTTGGCTTTGAACTGAAGTACTCCACCGTTTGCATGGTGATACTGAACTCTTGCTCTGTTACCACGGACAGATTCAAAACTGTCTTTTCAATCTCCTGAGCTCCAAAGGCTGGGCAGAGAGTCCTGCGCAGCCTAAAGAACTCAGAATTGTGATATCATGTTTCGTCTGTTTGCCTGGTACTGCTTTATGAACGAAAGAGCCTAAGTTTGTATTGTAGCTGGCATTTAAAGTGGAGTATCTGGTAACAGAGGGTGTCAGATAACCAAGCCTATAACATCCTGGCCATTTAGGTGGGAACCACTTGTGTCCTTAATCACCACACAAGATAAAAACACTGGTGTAATTTACACATCGGGTCAGGCTGGAGCTTGTGACCTCTCAGTCTGGAGCTTGTTGTGCCTCTTCCTTCTTGGTGGCACTTCCACATTTTCAGTGTCCACATGTCCCTGCCAGTCTAGGCAAACAGAATAGGTAACGAAATATTTGATATTAAAGGCCTTTGGTCTGGTCCTGGCAATTATGAGGTTCGGCTTTCTCTCTTGACCAAGTCAATCCAGACTTTTGGTCTGTCCATACGTAATGTTTAGTGTCTGGCAACTTAACAAGGGGAGAACGGGAACTACCCAAAGTTGCACAGGCCTGGCTTGTGAGCTGTCCATAACGTCTGTTGATTTGACAAGCGTTGACATCACCAGGGCTAGTACCGGTACCATCTCAGGGCGTCTGAATGCCATCTGTGGAATCAAACCAGGAAATTCCTTTCTAGTGACTTTACCTGAGCAAGAGACAATTCCTGAGCTTTCACAGAGGGTTTCTGTGTCCAGTGGACTCACCAGCTGAAGTTTCTTCTCTGGTTGTGGACGCCATATCTTGTCATGCTTCCATCTTCGGGACTGGTTCCCCCAGGCACTCACATTGGCAGAAACCACAATGAGTTCAGGTTCCTTTGCATGGTCTAGGTGTTGACATAACCAGCAATTAGACTGACCGTCAGTGTGGCTGGGGTTTGAAAGCCTGCTGCACAAGGATGCTGGGTCTGTGCCTGGCCTGCTGGAAAAACAGTAAGGTTAGTAAGAGCAAGGCATATTTTGAAAGAAGAGTCATAGGGGGAGAGAATGGGATAGGTTGAGGCGATTTCTACTCGGCTTTCAACGTGTAGTCCTCGAAGGGGAGGTTTAAATGAAGAAGTATTTTAAAAAGACCATTTCCGGGAGGGATTACAAGACAAAAAGGAATTTACAGATGAAAAATGGGGCTTCTTGATCCACAATCTTGGGAAAAAGCTGTCTACTTCGTGAAGACGTCTGTTTCAGGGTTTACTTTCAGGTCATCTGTAGGGGTTGTCCTCCAATTGTCTCGGTGTAGTTTGGTGTGGCTCACGGGAATCCAGGAGGATTTGTCTTTTATTTGTATGGCAGCCTAGGTAGTTAACAGTACTTTACAAGGGTCTTCCCAGTGAGGTGACAGCCCACGTCTCCTTCTAAAACTTTGACGTACCCACGATCTCTTGCTCAAACGGGACGGCAAGCCCTGTCAGCCGGCGGAGGCCATGCTCCCTCCACCTGTCGATGATACTGCTCCAAGCATAGCACCTGTGTGCGGCTAGCCATGACACCGATTGTTCACTTAAAGCACCACAGTGTGACTTAAATCCCCAAAGTCAGTCCAGGGATAGAAGGTTTACAGGTGTTAGTAAGGGGTTAAGCCGTGCCTCCTGATTGGAGCATTCCGGATTTTTATAAGGGCCAAAGGTAATGTTTCTGGCCATTTAAGTTCAGCGTCTTTCTCCAAGTCCTTTTTATTTCTAGATTTTTATGTTCTACCTGCCCTGAGGATTGGGAATGATGTGGCATATGAAATTTTAATGAGTACCCCAGAGCCTTTGTAAGTAAGTGGTTTAAAAGGAGTCCCTTGATCTGACTCAATCCATAAAGGAATAACAAAATGAGGAATAATCTTAATTACTGATTCCTTTACCACTGTTGTAGCGTGAACACACCTAGCTGGGTAGCATTCAGCATCCACTGATCATATATACAATAACCAAACAGGGAGAAAAGCCTAAAGCTGGAGGTAAATTTTTAAAATCAATTTGGAGTGCCAAAAAGGGATAGTCTGGGCCTTTGGGAAGCCAGTTTTCTCCAGTGATTTGGTGAGATTTACAAACAGGGTACTAGGAAATAATAGTTGTACCTCCCAGGCTGTACCAACTGTATATATGTGTGTGTGTGTGTGTGTATTTTTAGTTATCCCTCATTTGTACATATGTCTCATGTGATGGGAGATAAGTGTAAGTTGAAAAGTTAAAAGGGGCCACAGGGACCCTGTTTGACCTACTATACAATGTATTTGATACTACAGGTCCATTGCCAATAGAAGTGTCAGCAGAAATTAAGAAATGAGATTTTTAAATTGTGTCAACTGTATAGACTCTGGAGGCATACTGAGAGCCCGTGCAAATAGTGGCAGCTTTTCCTTTTGCCCACGTGTAAGCTTCAGCGAGGGCTATAACTAAATTGACTCAAGGCATTTTGGGATGAGCTCTTGAGTGCCCCGAGATATCTCACGTCCTAAGTAAGTAACAGTTGTCGCTACCAACTGGAGTTCAGACCCAGAGGCTTTATGGCTTCATCCAGCCAGAGTCTTTAAGAGAAAGAGTCTCAGAGAACACAGGGAACACCCTGTTCACAGAGAGAAGATCATCAACATGCTGAACAAGCATGAACGAGAGTGGGTCTCTGGTTGATGGTGATAGAGTCTAAATCAGCTTAGAGAATTGGAGAGAACAGTGAAGGAGATTTTCAGTATCTCTGGGGTATTCAGGTCCCCGTTAGCTATCTCCCTCTGCAGATGAAGGCAAAGCAAAATCGTGAGTCAGAGTAAAGAGAATTGGAAAGAAAGTTGAACAGAGATCAGTTATTGTAATGTTAAAATCACATGAACTAAAAAGCATTTGAGTTCATTTCTTTTTGCTAAAATATTAACTCATCATTTTTAGAGCTAATTAATTAGAGCTCTTTTGTACATTCTGGTAGTGAAATATCACATACTAATAACATATATAGACACATAGACATATAGAGATACAGACAGAAGCAGTTCTAATAGCTCTTTTAAGAACTGTGCAGAAAAGGTGCAGAAATATGTAATGAGTAGAGGGAAAAGAAAATAATTTTAAAAGCTTCATTGGCCCCCAAAAAGTAAAAAAAAAAAAAAGATAAAAATTAATGGAAAGCTAATGGGCCAAAATAAACAGTAGGGTGGTAGATATAAGCTAAAGTGTGCAGTAATTGCATTAAAAATGGATAAAATTCTTCAAGCAAATGACCAATATTTTTAAACTAGATTGAAAATCAAAATCAAATTATATGTTGCTCACAATAAACCAATCTGACATACAAAACACAAAAATACTGAACGTAAAAGAAATGGATATGCCATGAAAACTAACCAAAACAAAGCTGATATATATATATATTTGTAGTAATACTATAAAATATAATATATGTTCAGACCATAAAAGAAGAAAATACTATTAATAGATATAAATACAGACTTTTTACAATGATAATGAAGTCAACCTACAAGGGATATTTCAAAACTGAAAACCATAATTCGCAAATAATAATCTTTAAAACATATTAAGCAAAAGTTTGATGCTTTTAAATGGAGAAGCAGACAAACTCATAATCAAACAAATCTCCAGACCACAGAGATTTGAATATACCTTCTTCAAGTGCTAAGAGAACAAAGAGGAAAATATCAGAAAGAGCAGAAGAGACCTAACAAATACAATTCAAAGATCTACCTAATTAACACTATGGAACATTCCATCTATGAATATTTATTAAAATGAATGACATGCTGGGTTGTAAAGCAAAACTTCAACAAATGTTAAAAGACACAGAAATCCAGATTCCATTCTCTGGCTCTAGTGGAATTGAGCTGGAAATTATTAACAAAAGAATGAAAGAAAGAATGAATATTAGACAATTCTCTATCTCTTGGAAATGAAGCAATGCACTTCTAAATAACTCATGGATTAAGGGAAAACTTACAAGGAAAATTCAGAACTATTTTGAACTGAATGATAAGACAAACTATATTAGTATTCAAGGGAATTTATAGTCTTATATTCGTATGTTAGAAACAATGAAAAATGAATGGTCTATGTTTCCATCTCAAGAAACTAGACTTTTAGTAAATCAGCACAAAACAAAGTAGAAGAAATATGGGGAGAAATTAAAGAAACAGGAAATAATTGTACAATAGCAAAAACCAACAAAGCAAAAAGTTAGTTGTTGGAAAGTATAAAGAAATAATCAATAATGTTCTAACAATGATGAGCAGCAGGTGGGAGGATGGACAGATTTGTGATGCCCAGAAAAAAAAGAGAGACATATGTAATCAAGAATGAGAAACTGGGCATTATGTCATCAGACAACAAACAGATGAAATTATAAACATTATGTCAATTCATTTGAAATTTTAGATAAAATTTAAAAATTTCCTCAACAAATACGACTTCTCATAGCTGAAATGAGAAGAAATTGAAATGGGATCTATTACCTAAAAATCTTTCCATAATGGGATTCCAAGCCTAGCTGACTTCACCTGTCAATTCTTCCATATATTTAAAGAGAAGGTAAGCCCAATTCTTGCCTCAACTCTTCGGGAGAATAGATGTGTCCATTTGGATCCTATAAAAAGCTGATGCGAAGATAGTATTAGATGTATATGAAATGTACTTGGAAAAATCATGGTGAGGGATAGAGCAGGAGGAAAGAGGAATGGGCTGGGAGAGGCTTCAGACTGGGAAATGGGATGGATCCCTGTGAAAAAGGAGGCAGGCAGAAGGAATATTATGTAAAAAGAACTTGAAAGGATTGCTGAGAAATTTTGAAAAAGTCTTGGCCAGGAGGATGGGGTTTCTTTGAGCAAAATTAGAGGAGTCCGACCTCATACAGGGATGGCTGAGCCATCATGCCCCTCCTGTGATCAGTCAATTCACTTTCTGGAAGCAGATGAGAGAGAACGTGGCCTTGGTAGAAATGCATGATGAACAGAAAGGTGTGGCAGCCAGCGGGCGTCATCCAACTATGTTCCACAGGACAGAGTCTCTAAAAGGAAAATTTGAGTAGCATTCCTTTGAGGCTGCTGACAATAGAATTTAAGGAAATATTTTTAAAGTGTTTCACAAAGACAACATAAAATACTGATGACTAAAATCAGACAAACGCATTACAAACAAGCTAGGAAAATTAAATACCAGTCTCTTTCAGAGGAAAGATTCAAAAAGACTAAATAAAAATTAACCTACTAACTTTAAAATACATATGCAAATGCAAAAGACCAACAATCAGGCAAGGTAATTTTAAATCATTTGTTAGGATTGTGGGATGTATAATATCAGACCTACCATAAAGTACAATTACTGTCCGTTGTGATAATTTGCAAGAGCAGACAAATCATGGAACACAGCACACTTATAACTTTGACTCAAGCGATACAAAAGCAATTTATGTAACCAAAATGTTTGTACCCCCGTAATATTCTGAAATTTAAAAAAACCTATTGTACTCCCCCCCCAAAAATTTTTTTAAATAATAGATATGTACTGTTTTAAGGCAGTAACTTAGGAGGGGTAATTTGTTATGCAGCAATGTGTAGCTAATGCATTCGTACTATCATCACTCCAATTGAGATATTAGCATTATTTGAAGTACATATGACGAGTATAACTGTCATTTTAAAAGTATTTAAAAATACACCAAGATTTGTCATTGGAAAAAAAAACACTTAAAAAAAAAAGTCTAGACAGAAATCCATACACGTAAAGCTAGGTGATTTACACACAGGTGATCCTTCAGTACAATGAGGAATGTTCTTTGCAATAATTATTACTGAGGCCATTGACCATCTATAAGTAAAAGAATGAATTTTGACCCCTCCTGACCATACGCAAAATCACTTCCAAATGGAATACAGAGCTAAGTGTGAAAGATAAAAACAAAACAAAACAAAACATTAAAACATTTACACCAAAACATAAGAAAACTTTTCAAGGCTTTGTGATAGGCACTGCAATTTTGCCTGTTCTGCTGTTTGTGCTATTAAAAAATAGCTCACAGCACCATCCGTCATTTTACAATCACACAGATACAGATATTTTTGTGTTATGTAGCGACAAGGAGGGTACCTTTTTACCTAATTATACTGGTTTGCCTCTGATCAAATAACTTAGCACCGTGATTTCAACTGACTCATTTGACAAATGAAATGTAACATACCAGTGTGGGCATTGACCTGCTTAATCCCATTCCCTCAATATGAGGAGGTAGTCAATGTATTTGGGTTTCTTGGTATCCCAAGTAATTTTCTTAGGTCTGTTCTCTACAATATATTCTCAGAAATATAAGTGTCTTAAAAAGGGCAGCGTTGGAAAAAGCCATCTGATATTTAACTAGTCCATGGGATTATTTTTAATATAAGAAATTATTGGCAAACGGAATCCTATCGCTCTGACCAAGTAACGTGGTTGGGTTGGGGATGTCAGTTTTAGCAGATGTGTAGGATTTTGAACAGAGGTACAATTTTCAGATTTTTTTCAGTAAAGGTCAGGGATATGATGTGATTGTCACAAGATCTATATCTAGCTGCCTGTTTTTTTTTTTATTTATTTCAATCTAAATCCTTCTCACATTGAAACATTTCAATTATCACAACTCCCAAAAGAGAAACAAACTGTTTTTTTTTTTAATTTACTGGGAAAAACTAGAACAATATGTTTTTTTTCTTATTATCACCTTAATGTGTACAGATTCAAAACAGAAATAAGGTCATACTACAGGAAGAATAAGGGGTGGAAAAATACTTTTTAATTTGTCAGTGTTTTTATTGATTGTGAGATTTTCAAAGACAGAGATTTTGTTTTATTCATCTTGGGAACTGCCACCTTGACTAGTTGTAGCAGATAAAAAGTTGTTAATGCGTGTTTGTTAATCACTGCATCGGTACCCTTCCTCTGGTCTTATTGAGGGCAAGTGCTATGGCAAAGTTATGTTCTCTGTACACATAGCAGCTAGATGAATGTTTTATGCAGAAGTTTAAACTTCTTACGGCCAGGGTTAAACACATCCTCGTTGCTCTGTAACTGTTCCCTATCAGCATTTTCCTCTGCTCCAGAGGCAGCGAGGATGGGGTGGAAGGCACAGGCTCCAGAATCCGATCGTCTGGGATCAAGCCCAGCTCTGCTATTTACCATGTGTGACCCTGGGCACATTGCTGACGTTTTCTGTTCCTCATCTGTGAAACTGGAATTATAAGACTTACCTTATGTCGTAGTTGTAGAATGATAAATTTTTGCATGGAAGTCACTTAGCACTCTGCCTGGCACATCAAAATACCCATTAACAATCAGCTGCCGTAAATTCCCATTGCAGAATTTACAGGTAAATTTACAGGTAACCAGTCTCCTAGTTAACCAAGAACCAAATGTGAATCCTTCATTAGCAGTTTATCAATTGAGTATCAGTGACACATAAGAAATCTTACTAGGAATTGGAGTAACTAAAAAGGCAATTAAACAACAAAAGGAAAAAAGTATGAGGAATTTTATGTTAGGAAAAGTAATAGGAAGCGATGAAAACAGAGAGCAGGATATTTAATTTGATACAAGGTCAGAGGGTTATGTTTGCTGAGAATTGCTATCATGAATAAATAATGAATTTTTCTCAAATTATTTTTTGTATCTGTTAAAGTGATATTATACTTTTGATGCAGTGAATTACATTATGAATTTCAACGTTGAGCCACCATAAAATCTCAGAACAAATCCCACTTAGTCAGAAAGTCCTTTACATATGTGTTGGCGGGGGCTAGATTTGCTGAAATTTTAAGGAAATCCTAAAGGACCTTGGTTTGGGTTTTTTCCTTCGAACATATAATCCTATATTCAAAAAAAAAAAAATTCTTGAACTTTGTCCTGTAACATGGGTAGGTCCTTGAAAACCGCATGATAACTTACTTAGTCTGTTTTGCGTTTCTATGAAGGAAGACCTGAGTCTGGATAATTCATAACAAAAAGACGTGTGTTTGGCTCATGGTTCTACAGACTGTACAAGAAGCCTGGCGCCAGCAAATACATCTAGTGAGGGCCTCAGGCTGCTTCCACTCGTGGCAGCCAGGGAGAGCTGGAGTCTGCAGAGATCAGATGGCCAGAGAGGAAGCAAGCCAGGCCAGGTACCAGGCTCTTTCTAACAACCATCGCTCAAGTGAACCAGGGGAGTGAGGATTTACTCACCCGAGGGAGGGCATTAATCTATTCAAAAGGGATCCATCCCTATGATCCAACCACCTCCCATAAGGCCCTACCTCCAACACGGGGGTCCAAATTTCAACGTGAGGACGGAGGAGCAAACGTCCAAACTATAGCAATCCTTCTGATGCTTGCTTTTAAGCATGGTCAGGTGAACCAGAGCAGATTTTAGTTTCTGAGTCCCTACTACCTGATGCCCTGTGTGTGATGCAACATTTTACTCTTGCTTGTGATCCAGCGTGAGCTCTGTGGCGGACGCCTACTGCTTTCAGGTGGTTCTTATCCCATCCTAAGACGGTTTCATTGCACTGATCACTTGACGCCGAGCTTCCGCAGATCTCCGGAGCTCCTTCGGCAGTTCTCCCCTCTTTGCGAATTCACCTTGCAACCTCTACCTTAGCCTCCCCCCGCCCCGAACTTCCAATTTTACCTCCTCGACAGTGGTAACAGCAGGTATCTGTGTCTTTTCTAAAGAGAATGGTTTTACTTCTTCACCAGTAAATAAGATGTTTATTCTGTATTTTGGGTATTGATCATTTCAGTTATTTGGGTAATTCCTTTCCACTTTGTATTTACTAAGAAATTTTAACACAACAGGTAAGTTTAATCTGCATGTGTCAAAATGATCCTAGAGTTTTACTTCTGCAGTTTCTTAGTATTAAATCCTTCCTGCAGTCCTTTGATGACCCCTGTCTAGTTATGACATACCATTTTTATTCTTTGCACATTGCTGACTGTGACAACTTCAACATTCGTATCTCTGCATACATCATACCTATGAGAATGTCTCGCAGCCATTTGATAATGGCTATCAAAGGAATTTAATGAATTAAATCTATTTGAATTAAAATTATTTCAAATCTCTGAAATAGCACATAAATTTCAAAATGATTTTTCAAGCTCTGCTAGTTCCTAGTCTTTATCTTACATAACTACAGTGTAAAGTATCTACTATATTCCAGATAGGAAAAAAATAATATTTTGAATAAATGAAGCTAAAGGGAGATAAATAGTGTTACGGAATCACCGAGGCACATATAAGGTGACATCTCAGCTGATAAACTTTTGCTTCAACAAATGTGATTCTAATGGGTTAGTTGATTGGGCCTTACTAGAAACTACTGAGACTATAGAGCATTTTGTCAGTCTCATTTGTATACATTTGTGGGGCTACATGATAAAATTTTATGCACTTAACTTTTATGCAATGGCATTATTTCTTTTTCTTTTATAGGAGTTCAAACACACACACACCTCAAAGGTTTTCAAGAAGAAGTAGTTCATTGTGGCGCGACATTTTATATATAGACCGAAAAAGGCAAAAATTTTCCTTGTTGATTTCTTTCTGCTTTATTTTGGTTGGTTGACTTTGTATCCTGGATGGATTTTTCATTATACAGTCAGCACCACCTTGTTTCGGAATAGTAAAATCTCTCTGAGTTCTTGATTAACGAGTGGAAATGTTGGTGGGGTGGGTGGTGATGGAGGTTATGATGGAGGGTGAATAAAAATATTTTTATGAAAAAGAATAAATTGCTAAAAAAAAAAAAAAAAAAAAACCAGGCCCTTACATTTGTATGAGGCTTAATCTCCGAACTTCAGCTGAACTAGAGAAATCCTAGAGAAAATCAGCTGGACTGATTTTACCTATTTGGTAATTAACACGTTGTTGAACATTTAGTAAAACCCTCTTTCCAAAGCATGAGTTAAAATTTTAATTATGAAGTGCTGTAATGCATAATAGAATTTACTGAAGGCTTATTTTTTCATTGGCTCCGTGCTCAATGAACCCTGATTCACGGTACCGATTCTCCAAGTCCCTCTCGACCTCCAAGTAGGTATTACCATTACTGACAAAGAACATAAAAGTAGCAAAGTTTAAGTATTTGCCCCAAAATCACAAAGACAGGCATCGACTAAGCTTTGAATGAAACAAAGATTAGTCTAATATATAAATGTGAATACATAATTTCTAAAATAAATTCTTAAATACAATTTTTGGCAAAGAAAAACTTTTAAAATACTGATATTTGACACACAGATTCTTTGGTCCCTGGAAGCCCTGAAGCATCTTCACAATGGAGATGAATGTAACTTTAGCCATTTTAAAAATTGTTCCCAGAATCTTGTTTTCCTGGCAATGTGATTCTTTCGTTTTAAAGGAGTTTTGCACAATAGTAGCTCAAATCTGTGGCTCTTACAATATCGTCACCTCCCTTAGTGCTGATTGTGGATGCCCTGTGGGCATCTCCTGTTTGTTCTTCAATCTACAAAGGTCAACAGACTGCCACGATTCTCACAGATCTGAGGGTCACCCTTCATTCTGAAATGAGGCATTTTCTATGTGTGATTGTTGGCGTTTTTATTAAAGAAGCTTTTTTAAAAAGCTGGACGTGATTTTTTTCTTCTTTCATTCCATTATACTTAAAATGCTTTACTGTCACATATTTCTCCCACTCGGTTTATGTAATTTTCATCTTTGAATCATTCCACTTAAACTCACTTGCCTTTCACATAAAATTTAAGCTTCATAAGCCTACCCTTAGCAGTCGCGTCACTGACTGGCTGATTTCTGCACACCCTTTTTGTCCCTTCTGATCTATGACTTTGGTGCTACCATACTTTTTTCCCCCAAATTTCCCTTTATGTCCCTTTTTCTGTGTCCTCTGGTTATTCACACACTATCTTCTAAACTCCATACCCTCCAAATAAAGTCCTTATTAGCCTAAAATCTGAAAAAACAAGGTCCTTTTTCTCCCTGTGTTTCCATGCTTACTAGCAGGCATTTTAAAAAGGTGAAAATCATGGTCCAAAAGTGTATCTCCTTGTCTCTAAACACGTTTAGTTTAACACCGTGCGCCCATGTGCCTAATAAAGACTTCTCTCCTTACTCTCAAGTGTTAATCCTGGGTCTTTAACAATCTCGAGGCTGTAACCCAAGGCAACTCAATAGCTAAGTCATACCGCGTGTCATATAATAAACTCTACTCATATCAGCTCAACAGGTTCTTGTTTGAGAAACAGGAAGAAGCCAGATGTATTGGAGTTTTACAGAAATGGAGGACACACAGATAATTAGACTTTGTCTATGCTATAAGATGCTTTTCGTTTAACATAAAAGACTATAAAAATAAATACAATACCGGGCAGTACGTACGTGCCCTGAAGAAATAAATCCATAAAAGCATGTAGGAGAGGGAAGAATCCCAAACAGCAGTGAGCATCAGGGACAATTTTGTGCAGTGGTAACCTGTGGGCTGTACGGAAGCGATGGTACAATTCTGACAGGCAGGAAGAGCATGGCGTGTACAAGGATAATAAAGGCACCAACTGAAAGACATGATGTATGTTCAGAGGAGAGTAACTGGGGCCCGACCTCATTGGCACATACAGCGTGGTACGGGAGGAAAGTTTGAAAAGATCCAATAAAACCACAGTATAAAGCACTTTGAAAGAGAGACCAAATTTTTCCTTCTAATCGGTAAGTAATAACTAGGAGGTTTAAAATAATTTGAAAATTTGAATGAAGGTTCTTGCTTTAATCTTTTTTTTTTAATCTGGCATTTGACAACAGAAAGGAATATTTTAACAAAAACCAAGAAGGTGATTGTCAGTAATTTTTAACTTGGAGGGAAAATAGAGGCCAACTTTTTTGACACATTCAGGTCTCTCTGAGAACGGAGCAGTCAGAGACATTTGGCATATGTGTGAACGGTACACCTGCAAGTGGCCCAGAGCCAGGGAAGGAGAACTTAAACAAAAGTGGATTTCTAGGAGTATAAAAAGAGTCATTCTTCAAACCAGAGTTTAAGATCTTTTGTATACTTCCAAAATTTAAAACAGAAGGTAGCTAGAAAAGAATCTGAAATTATATGTATGTATGTTTATATAATATTACGCATTAGAATATGTTTATGATTTACCATTTGGGATTGCTCAGACTTAGTACCACTGTGACTTTGTCACCACCTGGTGACAGATTGCTAAAATTTTAGATCTGTTTATTAAGCATTAATTCACAAAACTGTATATAAAACTGTACAGTGACATCACCGATACGACAATAGAATCTGAAATCTCTGGATAAGGCATTTCTGTTACCAATGGAACGTGAGGGAAAATGGAGCATCATTTTGCATGATGTCCTTTTTGCATCCTTGGGTTTCACATTCTGTCGTTAAATTCCCTTCTGCTATTACAAATTTGCAAGACAAAAGTTGGCGTTCCAGAGAAGTATGGGTATGACTTTCTCTTATAAGTAACTAATAATCAACTGGTAAAGATAGGGCCTATACATAAAAAATAGAGTCATGCAGATGAGAATAAAGGTAAAAACAACTGAGTTTTACTGGAAAGAGGAAGAGGTCACTACGATTGAGCTCAAAAAGAAAAGCCCAGCAGAGACGGTGAGATTTGAGATGGCACTTGAAGAAATAGGACAAGTTTAGGTCCTTTCTAGGGACCGTGAATGACAAACGCATGGATACAGAGTTGGGCATTTGCCAGAGGATAAATGTGAGCAAGTTGGGTAACCGGGATTGTTTTTCATTTATGCAGAGAAAAGAGCTCACATAAATGGCCCTCCGATGAACGGTGACCTAACTCAATCCCGTTTAATGATGCTCACACATGTCGTGTTTCAGCTGTACGTATATATATATATATGTCTTTTCATCACAAGAATATAAATTATTATAGGATGTCTACCTTTTATATTTGTTTTTATATTACCTTTAATGCCAACTATAGTTTTTTATATTTACTAGCTACCTGAGCAATATTTGTTAAATTCAAAGAAGGAAGGTAGCAAGGGAAACAGGAAGAAAATGTAAGTGAAACAGGTCATATTTTAGAGGGTCTGGAATAGCAAAATGAAAAATGTCGACTCCTCTGTGCCTTCCTTCTCAAAGATGAAAAATTTTGGCGTGGGTAATACAGACAGATGTGATTCTGAGGCCTTTATTCAAGTGTTTATAGTTATCCATTAGCCCTAACTAGCAACGCCATTTTGATGGCTAAAATTCACTTATAATTCTCCACTACTTATATGCTCATTAATATAGGTGATTATATCAATAATTACATGCAGAAACCCCTTACAAATTTCCCACACGTGGTTGGAAGCCCACTAGAAGAAAGTAATCTGTAAAGAGAAGCAGAATCTTCATAAAGCAGTGATTTTGCATGAATACTTTAGGGCCAAGGGTGAACAGAAATAAGTTTGCACTCAAAAATCTTGCAAGTCAGAATGAGAACAGTTCTTCCCTTCTACTCCTCTTAAAGTTTCTTGTTGTGCTAAGGTTACGCTGAGTGAGGCTGGGAAGAGCAAACAGGGACTTCGCAAGCATCCCACAAAAGGTCTGGATCCTCATTCTAAGGTTACAAGCAGTTAAGTCTCACGTTCATGGCTTAAATTTTAAAGAGTGGTACTTATTAAAGAAGATATTCAAGCATCATTCCTTTGTGAGTAGGGTATTTTACTCGTTTTGGTGAATACTGAAAGTTTACTAAAATATCTGAGAGCAGTTAGCCTTGACAGTCAGAATCAAATCTCATTCGAGGAAGATTCTACCAGATCTTCCCAAAGAGAGCTTTCCAGGAAGATCTAATTACATTTGACTCTGCTCACCTACCCCTGCATTCTCAGGGATGGAGGGGACGAAGAAGAAAAGAAACGCATGCATTTTATAGACCACACACGCTGGAATGTGACGTTCTTGAGGAGGAAAGAGATTCTGCTAATCAGTCCCCCAGGTTTCTAGAACACCAGCCTTCCAAGCTAAGCACGAGAATTCTTTCTTGCATTTTTATTTTCACCATAATGATTGAAATGTAATTCACATTGCAAAGGGAAGAAAAGCCTGTTGTTTCTAACATAAACTTGCCCTTCACTATAATGTTCCTGCACACCCATTACGTGTACACTGAGGATGTGACAATCTTTATTAAGCTTAACTCACTGTGCCGCAAACAATTCAGTTGAAGTATAATAGCTTATGTCAAAGTCCAAAGACAATTTAATCCTTATTCTGCTGGACTTATTCTTCCACGATAATATAAACAGGAAAAGGCAGTCTTTCAACTTACAAAGTTGGGTTCTGAAACATATTTTGAGCATTAGGCTCCAAATTGGAATAAATTATCTTATAAAAACAAACACACACACACAAAAAGCTTGTTTTGAACTGTGACTAGGTTCTTAGGCTAGCACTGTTTAGCAAAATTACTAGCCCCAGTGTTAAAACATGAGGATAAGGAGGCAGTGGTTAAAAGCAGAAATCTCCCTATTTAAAATCTTCTGCAAAATTTTCATGAAGCATTTCTTAGCATTTCTCCCCTTACACAGCCTTAGTGCCCTCCCTGTGACCTGAAAAAACATGCTGCCATGCCAGTGTTTGGGGTAGATAGTCTTTTCTATTGTGTCCCACATTCTTCTTTATACTTGAACTCAGGCTGAAAGAACTGTCAGTATCAAAGCAAGAAATGTACGTGGCCATGCCCGGCGTGTCTCCGTCCCTCCCACACACGGCGCCTCAGCAGGACTTGCATTGTTTCCAGGCACATTCAACTGGGCAAAGCAAGTCACCTGGCCTAACCTGATGTCTATGCTCTTGCACAGAGGCACTGCCAGTTGGTTAGTGTCATATATTTCCTTCATAGAAAATAATTAGGAAGAATAATGCAATTATCCATTATTATCTTTTGATGTTAAAACCAACGAACAATAGATTCCAAAACCAAATAGAAATACCATGTGGGACACATTTTTCTGGCATTTTCTACACGTCTCCTATCTCTACTAAATGTGAAAAATAATTAAGGTTTGATTTTAGATACTGGATGTGTGACATTAAAAGTCCCATGTCACAAAGAATTTTTTTTAAAGATATAAATGTTCTTAGTGTGAGCCACAGAGTCATTCACCAAGACAGAACGGTAAAGCCTTTGAACGGACAGAAAAGGAGCTAAAAGGCAGCTGAGAGCCTGGCAGACAAAGGTGTTTGACACTCTAAATGTGCAGACCAAGTCAAAAGAGAATTCGGGGAATTTTTATCCCCAAGTTTTAAGCATTTCATAGATTTGCCTCTCCCAGCAAGAAACATTTTAAATAAAAAATGAGCTTTTGACTATTAATATAAATGACAATATCCTCCTAGACTATTATTAATAGAATCCACATGCTAATTTCAGCTCACAATTAATTGGGGAAAAGGGAAAAAAAAGTAGAACAATGGTTCATGCAGATAAGGAGATTTCTGTTTCCCATTGAGAACGACACATGGGGTATACAATGCAAAAAACTTGTTATTCAAATTAACGTGGAGTTGATACCTCCATTTCTTTTAGAATTTGATTATTAATTTGCTATGGGTTGAATGTCCTCGCCAAAACTCGTGTTATAATTTAAGTGCCATTGTAATGATATTAACAGGTGATTATATCATGAGGGTTTTGCATTTGTGAATGGACTGATGCCTTTATCACAGCAGTGAGTCGGTTGTCATGGGAGTTTGGTCCCTTTTTGCCTCTCTTGCCCTCCCACTGGCTCTCTCACCCTTCCGCCATGTTACGAAGCAGCAAGAAGGCCCTCACCAGATCCCGAGCAGAAACAGGCACCATATTCTTGGACTTCCCAGCCTCCATAGCCAAATAATCTTCTGTTCTTTATAAATTACCTAGTCTGCAGTATTTTGTTATGGCAGCAGAAAATGGACTAAGACATAATTGTTTACTTTCATCTGTGGGATGCAAGACTTTTCTAGAAAACTGTAGATACAATTTTTCAAACTGAGGCTCCCTCATAAAACGTCACTTTCATATACTACTTTAAAATGATTATAAGAAGCAAAGACAACTGTGGCAGAATCTTGAAAAGCATAAATTATACTATATATTGTAAAAAAATGAACTGCTTGTAACATTTATGCATGAAACATAAAACCAGGCTCCATAAATAGGGTACTAATTAAAAAACTTGAGGAAATGTTAATGAAAATACACTCCATTTATTAATACTATATTATCTAATATATCCTAACTGTGTTTTTCTTCAGCATATTAGAACTAGCTGGGGCCATTATCAAAAGCATATTTTACTGTATAAACGAATTCATCTATAGTAGCTGCTTTCTCATAATTATCATGAAAATGGATTACTAAAAATTTCCTCCTCTAAGAGTAAGTGAAAGAAAACTGAATGAGCTCATTTAACATTAAAACCACATGTATTGAAATGTTTGTTATGATTATGGATAAATCTAACAACATTACCAAAGTCTGCTAACCCATTAGATTGTCTGGTCAAATTCCTCAAGTCCCTCTAAATTATTCATCTGTATTTTTGTAGCTCTGCTTTTTGTCCTTTTCTCTTTCCATATCTGTTGGAGAACACCTAATGATGCAGATTTTCCCTAGTTTTTGTTATCAGTGTGGTCCTTGATCAAGGGAATACAAAGATTTTAAAAGTGGGAAATTGTTCACCAAAATTTTTAACGAGGTTTTTGCCTGGACTGACTCCAAGCATAAATACTTGGGTCATCATGTTTTGAGTTTTACTGAGTACTTCTTTGATGTATTTACAAGTGATAATGATGACATAGAAGTAATATGATTGTCTGTTGCCTATTTCTCTAGCCTTTTTGAAATCTGAAATCTGAGCTGGATCTCCACATAATGCTAACTCCTGACTGGCTCTGACTGTGCACTGTACGGACAGTTAATTATTGGCACTACTAGTAAACTCTAAACTCAGATACGCCTGCTGAGCCCACCTGTTCTCTTCACTCCCATTCTTCCCACACCATACTTTGTCCTCCTCTTAGCTGCTAATATTATTTTTATAGCATTGCATGTTCTGTTAGCCTGAGTGGGTTTTTTTTTTTTTTGGACCTGAATCTGAATAATCGTTAATTTGACACATCTAACTCTCATCAAGTAGCTGTGATAATAGCAAGTATGATTATGAAATATGACCAGAAACTGAAAAAAAACAACAGTCTCTGAATAAATTATTTGACCAATTTTGTTTCAACAGCAATTATGAAAAATAGCCTGTGTCATATTATTTAGAACATCAGGATCTTAATAGTCACCGTATTAACTTTTCCCTCAGCAACAATATACCGAACGTTATTAATAGTTTGGGTGGTATTTCTAAAAAATGCCAACAGACATACTGTGCTATATGTATACTTTTAAAATATTCATATAAAGTAAAAGGTTTTAAACCAGGCAGCATTAAAATTTCCTATCATTCTCATGTAGTATGTTACTACATAAGTTCGATTTTCATTATATGTGTATTACAATCATGTTCCTTTTGTTACGTCCATAGATGCAGCAATGGTATCCATGAATACATTTTTAATGGAGCAGAAATTAAGTAGTGGGGAAAAAAAGAAGGAAAAAAGTCCGCTATTGTAAAATAATGGTGTACACAGTTTTTAGAGCCAGAAAGATGTATGAGATGAGATGACCGATGAAGATACCAGGCTATGAGAAGCTACATATAAAAAATGATATCAAGAACATTCTTAATAAAGAATATATATTTGTTGATAATATTGTGATATACTAGATAATCTGATAAGACTCCAATGCAAAGAACAATTCTGAATAAATTATAATAACCATTGATTAAGATGCAGATTTAAGCTCTTATGAAATTAAGGAAAATATTCTGGGACGATAAAATGAAAGCAGAGTAGCAAAATTAGTGGACAAAGAGATTTTTAATGGAAATATTCCAGGTCGGGGTGACAGGGAGGGCCACAGGGAACAGGAGGCCGGTACATGTTCCTAGACGAGGTACAGAGTTGACATCTAGACTTCCCACCAAGAGCCAGGATTTCGATGGCTACATCGTCAATGAACAGGTAGATTAGAAAAGCTGCCTACCAGGCCAGCAAATAAAGACAACAGGGAAACTTGGCTATCTCAGCCTACACTCTGGGCGGAAATTATATGGTCTATCTTGAGGATGTCTGGTCTCAGATGTGCTATTAAAAAGTTTAGGGTTCTGATGCATAGTACCTGCAAGTTATAGAAAACCCAGGGCTAGAAATTAACATTAAAAAGTGGTACCAGCCTGACAATACCTCTGGATTACTTGGTAGACACAAAATAACCTTTTCATAAGGGAAAAAAATTCACGGTTAAAATTGATCTCACATGGGAAATAACAGGATTATAACTCAAGAACCGCATATAATGCAATCACTGCATAAAGATTATAAATAACTATTAACTGGCACAGACATAAAGTATTAAAATATGAGGAAAAATAATCCATGTATCAAAAGACCAAAATTATTTCAGAAAAGGACAAATAGACACATAGAAATGAAAATTTTAGTCAAGTAAATTAAAACCTCAATGGATAGTTACGTAACAGATTTAAAATATTGAAAAAAATTAATGAACTAAAAAAATACATCAGATGAAATTATCTGGAATGCAAATAGTAACCAAGTTCCAGAACACAGAGGAAAAAATGTGGAATTTACTGAAGGAACAGGAGGAACCCTTTGATTCATCAAAACTATGGGCTGTTTAGTGGAAACATAATAAATATTTACAGCCTCAAATGGCCCCAGCTCTAGATTGAATTTTTCAGCATACGGTGCTAAGACACTGAAAATATTAAATCCAAAACTATCTGCCAGTGATGTTAAGTTCTTGAAGTATGTTCAACCTGATGAGATATCTGCTTAATATAATTATCAATTGTCACTCCAATTTTAATATATACAACTGAAATTCTAGATAGCAACAAGAGCTGAGGAAAAAAAGAATAACATCAAAAGGAAAAGGCTAATTTTTAGGACTTGGGGTGATTATTCAACCCAGGGAATAACTTGTAAGGCCTCTCAGTCTTGGCAACTTGGAGGATGTATTCATGGATATACAATTTAGCAAATGGCCATATTAGTGTATATCAGCATAATGCTGTTTAATTTTCTACACCAATACATAGAGAAAATACGTGCGTTCTTATTTACCACACTGGCAGTTATGGTGAAGTAGCAAATTTCACATTGCTTCTGTAATTTCTTTATTTCAAAGGAAGAAAATAAACCCACGAACATGAAAACATCATTCTTTACTTCGATAGCATAAATTACAAATTACCCAGAGGTAAAGCCTCACAGCCTTATGGAATAAAAAAGGATATAAGGTATTTGTTGTAAATCTGAGGTAAATATGTTCTCCCTTGGCGGCTGTTCCCTGAGACATACATACATTCGTCTGCTTTTACTTATTTCCTTAGGATACAGTAAGCATTTCCCAAAAGATACTGACCAAAAGTTCACGATTTTTCTTAGAGCACTCACGACTTTCACGGCAAAACTTAAAACTGGGCCTGGTGTCTGAGGGAGGCTGTAGTTAAAAGCGAACACCCTGGCTGTCCTCTCCCCAGCCTCCAATGGAGCCCGAGTTACGCCTCGCCCCTCGGTATCAGCACAGGCCAGTTATCCGTTCTCTGGATAGAGCCCCTCGATTTCAGGAATTCAGAGAAATTAAACAGTGGTAGGACAACGTACTCTGTGAATTATGTTAGTATTTTACAACTTCAAAAGCAAGTATAGCGATATTAGATATCCTGCTTCGTAAGTGCCTCCTGTTACTGTAAATGTAACAGGACAGAGTGAAGGCCAGGGCGTCGGAAAGCCTCTCTCTTTCCCCTGCCCACCCTGACTGAACCCAGAGGGTTTGGTTTCTTCTCCTTTTCCTCAAGTCATATTCTTTGGGCTTGTGAGCTGCAGAAGAGGAAGAGGGAAAGCATCTGGGGAGAGGAGGTCTGTGCGGGGAGGATGTCAGGGGGTTAGAAGAGACGACTCAAACACATGGGGAGAGAGCTGGGGTGACTGCTCTGGTTACGTAGTATCTTCTGAGTGTTTGAAAAACATGATTAAGACACTCGCCGAGTTTCATCACATCTAAATGACTATTGATTAAAAGATATAACATATCATTAAGAAAACTAAATGCTGCTCTTTGACACACGACCGATGGATTTTAAGAGATGCAGAAATGTGGGAAACGTATGTCTCAAAGTAGGTGAAATTCAGTCAGCTCATTGGAAGTTGCTTTTTGATTGTCATATTTGTTTCTTTGACAGGGACATCATTTTGAAAGTGGGCCACGTGGGAATGGCTTCATTTTCCATACCCAATAACCACTCGGAAGTCCATTCTCAGAAGATACAGAATTCTACGGGGAGTGGACCAAAGACACGCAGGAGAAATTCTCAGAAGAAAAAGGATGACGCAGAGAGAAGGATACTCCCTAAGGAAGCACAGTCAGGACTCCAGAAACCGTGGTGGGTGGAGAATTTTGTCCCTAAGGACACGGTGCGGTGGAGTTAATTGGGACGAACACTCCGAGAATTTGCCGAGTCAGAGTGTCCACAGAGTACGAGTGTAAGACAAAAGGGATGAGGGGAATATCGTTAAGGGTTCTGACTGGGAACCCTGTAATATCTTGCAAGAAAAAAGAATGAATCGAGGCATTCCTTTAAATTATTTTGTGTGTGTTTTGGGCTGTGCTTTCTAAAATGAATCTATCTGAATTCGTGTTTTGAGATCAGATCACAACAAAAGCATAACCTATTGCCCCCCACATATATGTATATATGGGATAAAGTCAAAGAAAATAGAAAAACCTAGAAATCAAAAATAATTTTTATAGTAATATAAATCGTTTACAGTTTATAAAATGCAAATTTTTGGTTTTTTCTGAGAACGTCTTTATTACTCCTTCCCTTTTGAAGGATGATTTTGCTGAATACAGAATTTTAGGTTTGTGGACTGCTCTTTCTTCTAACACTTTAAATATTTCACCCCACTCTTTTATAATTTGGATGGTATCTAAAAAGAAGTCGGGTATAATTCTGTAAATGTTTTTACCTCCTGAACATAAGAAACAATGTCTATGCAGCAAGTCACAGGCTGGCCTCTAAACTGCCATTTATATGGAGAAAATCTGTGAAAAATAAGATCTAAAACTTTTAATCAACAGCCATTTAAAATACAGGTTGAGAAGCACCCTGTTGAAGGCACCAGAATAGGTACCCACAATTTCCTACTCTCCCTCAGAAAAATCCCGTTAAAAGGGTAGTCAAGAAATACACGAGATAACAAATTGACGTCAGTGCTGGGAATGAGAAGGAGGAAGATTAGCAGATAAACTATTTTAATATTCTCTGAAAATTTAAAGTGAATGGGAAGAGGAAGAGATCATGTAAGAAGAGACCACAGCCCAGGAAGAGGATAGGAGAAACCTGTTCTCGCAGGATGGACTCTGCAGGTGTGCCCAGTAATTAGCAGTCCGAGTAAGTAATTGAAGGTTTGAACATTACTGGCTAGTATTACTACCCTGTTTCCCATCTTCATCCCTATAGAGTGTTAGGAAGAGATCAAGCCATGTTTGTCCCAGGGAAAAACTGAAGAACTTACCTGCTCCCCAGAGAACACTACTGCCAGGAGAAACAGCTATGTCGGCAGCATCGCCCCCCCTCACTCTGGCACGGAGCAGGAAGGTATTCCTACGTCTCGTATCCTAACATAAACGTTAGTTGATGCTCCCAACTACATACCCTAAGCTCAAGTTTAGCCCTTCTCGTGAAAAGAGAGAATGTAATCAATATCTATCGAATTAAGGAATTTACTATGAACTAAAACCTTAGCAAGTAAAATCCAACAGTACATTTTAAAGAGAAATAGTCCACCATGAAGTGGGCTTCGTGTGAGAAATGCAAGGGCAGATCAATGTTGAAAATTATAGTGAAAGGGGTACAATCCTACCTAACAGGTACAATGAGCACGATTCAGGTGATGGGCACACTGACAGCCCCGACGGAAGCATTATAAAAGCTGTCTATGCAACAAAAACATTTGTACTCCCTTAATATATTCCAAGCAAAAAACAAAAATATAGTGGGATAATGCCCTAGTTAGTTCAGGATACCGTAACAATGCACCATAGGCTAGGTAGCATACGAACGACAGAAATTTATTTCTCACAGCTCTGGAGCTTGGAAGTCTGAGATCAGCGTCCGAGCACGGTCAGGCTCTGGTGAGAGCTCTCTTCCAGTCTGTAGAGTGTCAACTTCTTTTTTTGTTTTTTTTTTTGTGACAGAGTCTCACTCTGTTGCCCAGGCTAGAGTGAGTGCCATGGCGTCAGCCTAGCTCACAGCAACCTCAAACTCCTGGGCTCAAGCGATCCTTCTGCCTCAGCCTCCCGAGTAGCTGGGACTACAGGCGTGAGCCACCGCGCCCGGCCTTAGAGTGCCAACTTCTCACAGTAACTTCACATGGTGGAAAGAGGACGAGAGAGATCTCGGGTGTCTCTTTTATAAGGAACTAATTCCATTCACGAGGGCTCCATTCTCGTGATCTAATCACCTCCCAAAGACCCCGTCTCCCAACATCATAACAACGGGGTTAGGATTCCAACATAGGAATATTGATGTTTTTTCAAATTCTGTACATCTGAAATTAAATCACTACCCATAATCAATTCTCTGATGTTCTTAGTATCTTTTTCCATATATTTGAAAGTATGCTTTAAAGACTTATTTTATGAAATAAGAAATTTATGTTTTGAATTTTGACATTTTGTCTCATTATCCCCTTCCTCATCTAAAAATTTTGATATTTCTGCCACCTGATTGCTTGTGGCCCCAGTTAAGAACTAGTCATAGGTTTTGAAATCCTGTTCTGCAATGATATTGGGATATTTATACATCTATTCATGAGTAGATGCTAGTTTGTCCCAGTTTCTTGTCATCAGAATTTGTCTTTGTCTTCTGAATTACCGAGGTCTAGAGTTTTCCATGAAGTCACAGACTCTTGCAGTTTTAGTTATCCCAGATTTTTTTGTATGTTGTTAAAGACCACCCCAATCCCTGGCTTTAAGTGCAGGCCTATATCTCTCTTATTAGCCCATTTAAATAAAATACTCTTAGACTTTGTGCACTGCCAGGAGCCAAGTTCCTATTAATAGCTGCCATGCCTTTCTTGCAAATTTCAATTTTCTGTACTCTCTGCATTTACAGGAATGTTTATCTTGTTTATGAAGCTATAGATATTCCATTGACTATCTCATTTAGATTATATCTATTATTGTTCTATGTTTATAGCATAGGAAAGGTTATGCCAAAGCATACAATTATTGTGCTATGTTTATAAAATATATTTCTTGCTGATTCATTAATCTCACAATATTACCTACCTCTAAAAATTTTGTGATCTGATAAATTGACCAATCTCAACTCCCTTGCCACAAATTCACAGATTTTCCTTTTTAATGTCATCTAACACCCAGAAAGAATGTATCATCTTTCAGAAAGAATCTATTATCAATAAAAGAATTGTAACTGCCATATTACATGGCAACAACCGTCTGTATCTTTTTAAGACACATTCTTAAAAAAAAAAGGAAAAGAAAAAGAGAAAGAGGGAGAGAAAAATAAAGAAATAAGAAAAAAGCCCAAATTTCCCAAATGTAGCAATTTTGAAGAACCATCCAGCTTGTTCAAATGGGATTGCAGCATTGCTATTCATTTTCCAGACTTGTAACTTTTATTGTCATAACCCTCATTAAATAGCACATAATTGAGTGTTCCTTTGGTATTTGGCACTGTTCTAGGTATTTTAGTATTTAGCTAAGGAATTAATGAACAGTGGAAACAAATCAGTACATGAGGTTTTTATCTCTCTAAGAAATAGCCAAAATACACTCAGGGCAGCTTTTTGGAATTGAGATAGTCCAATACAATACAAAATACTGTTAGTCCCATCACCTCCATGAGAATTATTGCAACCCTACAACAAAGCATTCGGCAATGTTGAATTGATCATTTATTGAATAATTAATTCAACAAATGCTTAGTGAGCATCTACTTTGGGACAACCACTCTATCAGATGGGGAGACAAATTATTCTATATAAGTATCTCTGATACATGTCTCTTTGCAGTCACTCAAAATATTAAATCTAGCTTATGTTAAGTGCTCACAGAATGCTTGCTGAAATTAACGAGTAAATCAAATAAATGAACAAAATCAAATATTTTAATGGAAAAAAGGGATAAAATTATATGTCATTTTATTCTTCTAATCCACTATGATAATCACTTAAATTTTAGAGTCATCACATGTCTACTGGGATAAACTTACTTATTAATTGTCCCATATGGCTTGGATGGTTTTACTGATCACTAAACTCACTTTCTATTTTTCTAGGGCCAAAACCCAACTATCTTCCCAAACTTCCCTCGCAAGTGGGAAGTTCCAACCCAAGCAATGTGAACAGAAATGATGCAGTATGTAGACATGACCACATACACGAGATTGGACATGCCCTTATTTTCCAACCAGCTACAGTCATGACAAGGTGAACCTAAAAGCCACGTGCTAAAGAAGATGGAACTACCATATGGAAAGGGGTCTCCAAATTCTTACTTGGAGGAGAACCATTCAAGTAGAAAGGCTCTCACTGGCCTGTTAAATAAGCTAGAAACAGATTTTCATCATGTTAAACAACTGAGATTTCAGATCTTATCTGTTACAGCTAATAATGATCTGGTAATAGTCATTTCTCAAAAACAAGTTCACACGATAGTGTAAGAATTAAACCATAAGATCTCTTCATTATAATGCAAATATATCATTTTACAGTTTAGTAACTAGAGATTAATCTTGTGACAAACACCCACCAGTGACTATATTCCATAGGAAATTCAGAGGAAAGGTACAAATAATAAGACAGATAGACAATTCCTTCAAGTTATATGCACTGGTCATTTTGTGTTTTATTTTCCTTTTTAAAAAAATAAAACAAAGCATTACTAATGGGCCAGTCATAGGAAGACGGTGATATTATAAAAGTGTGGCGACACCAGTTTGGCCATGAAATTTGAGAACATGTTAGTCCACTGAATTTCCACTCATCTCTATAAAGTTTGGGAATTGAACAAAAGGAGACTTATGTGACAGTGAACTGCTCATAGTCCATTAAGCCTAGAACAGTATTTCTGGTTTCTTGGCCTTTGCTCATACTCTCTCTTCCGCCTGGAATGACTTTGCGTCTTCACCTGGTTACTCTTCGTTGTGTTTCAGTCATCACCTTCTCAAAGGTTGATCCTTCAAGATTGAGCTAAGTGACTTTTGTATGTTTTTTTTCTGTCTCTTCCACATGTCTATTGATGGGAAAGACTATTTCTTACTCATCTTTCAATTCCTAATACCTAGCATAATGCTTGCTACTTACACTTAAGTCTCAATAAAAGTTGCACTTGACCAGAAGAGCTCAGTGAAGGAAGGTTCACTTTTGGCTCGAGAAGGACCAGCGAATGTAACAGGGAAAGTCTAACACATCACCTGGCTTTGAAAAGATAGGCTGCTTTTCAACAGCTCCACGGAGGAGGCAAAGCATTCCAGACAGAGGGAAAGGTACAGTTAAGGGTGTGGAGGAGGAGAATACGTATTTAGGAAGAGTTAGAGAAATATCAAGTGAATGGGATATTCATTACATTAGCAGGGACAGCTAAGTCCAGAAAGGTAGATTATGAACTCATTGTGGAGGACCTTGAATGATTTACCATCATTGTTCAATTAGAACTGGAGACTCATGTGCATTGCACCCCAGAGTCTGAACTCCCAGCCATGGAGAACCACAGCCCTAGTGTTTTCACGGAGCCTTCAAAATATTGTAACTGGGGCACTAAAAGAGCAAGCCCTGAGGGTGTGTTTGGCTGGGTCAAGGTCTCAGCATTTGGCAAGGTGACAGGCATTGTCCATTAGCTGATGAAGACAGACTGCCTGCGAGAGGCAATCGAGCTAGAAGTCACCAGACACGTCCTTTTGGAATGTCATTGCTCCTTTCTTCTTCTACAGAAATCTGACCTTTCCTTCAAAGGTCATCTAAAAAAATATCACCTCCTCCATGAAACCATCCTTGATTTTCCCAGGCAAAAGTTTTTACTCCTTCTATGCTCTGTATTTACAACCACAGCTATCATAAACACCTATTATATCACATGGATTTGAATCAAATATCTGCTCACCATATGCATTCTTATTCAAACATAAAATTCTTAAGAGCATAAACTTGAAAATAGCTTTGTCTGCTATTTTCCTTGGACTGGTGATTATGTCTAATCAATTGTAGGCACTAAATTCTATTGAATGGCGGTATAATTCTCCCCCTTCTTTCTAACTTCGTAGTTTACAGTAAGGAATGTCAAGATTTTCACCGACAAAATGGGGCAAAATGATCTTTCCTACTAACCTTACAGAGTTGTAGTACAAATGGAGTGCAATGTCTATTCATGATATTGCTTAAAGTATTAATGTAAAAGTCACTTCTACCCCTAAAAATTGCTCAAGTGACATGTTGCTATGTCTCATAATAATAATAGCAAACTCATACACAGTGCTCACCACACGGGGGGCATGGTTTTGACAGCTCCGTCTTTTAACCCGCTAAATCCTCACCACGGCTTTGAGGCAGTTTCTGTTATGATCATCTCCATTCCGTCCTTTAGAAAATTGCCACACGAAGAGTTCAAGTGACCTGCCTAAGCTAGGGAGCAGCAGAGCTTAACTCAAACGGGGTGTCCGGTACCAACACCAAGCGCTTCCCTACCGCAATATGCCGTCTCTCCCTTAGTGTAACGGGACGGAGGACAGAGCTCTGCCTCCCAGCAACCACACCACAAAAGCTGCTGCCCGCTAGCTCATCTGCCCTGAAGGGACCATCCAGCTCTGCTCCCCAAACTCAGGAAATGAAGAAGAGACTCTACTGTTCCCAACCCAGAGAAGTGTGCTTTTTATCAACCCATCGGGGAAAATTCAGGTAAATATAAGAACAACAGTGACTTGAAAACATACACGAGAGAGAACAAGATACTCAGAGGCTTCCAGGGTAGGTGTGACTGTGCCTAAGTACTGTGTCAGTCACTGAGAGTAAACTAGCCCACATAAGTCACTGTCTTCTTGAATCTATCCAGAGGATACAGGTGACACCAAGAAGGGAGAGTTTTGTTGGTGTTTCTGCAGCAGGTTGAATAGATTTTTAAACTGCCATTTGTTTGGTGGAAAAGATATATAATCATAGACTGCTAATGCTGGAAGTGACCTTAGCTTCAAGTTGGACAGCTTCATCATAAAGAGTCCATGCCTGGAGGGACGATGTATCTTTTCATGTTCATTTAGTTTCTTTTTTTATTTTTACGATAACAGCATGTGGTAGGAATTTACAGCATCTCTGGGCTTCATTTTGAAAAACTTTTCAGTATGCAAATTAACTGCAGCAGTCCTTTCCTTTCTCGCCCTGCCAAAGTGGACATTTGATGCATGTGTGGTGAATCTGACGATTTTAATTAGATAACGTTAAATACCAAGAGCAGATACCGGTCTCAGGTCTCAGTGGAGTCAATGGGGAGTGGGGTAAGGAGAGATATCAGGAAGATCTGGTCTCAGAATTACGGATGTCTACCTCAGAAATGTTGCTACGGTTCTATCTTTATAATTTCCCTTCTGAGATAACGTGAATTTGGGGATAGAAATATCCTACACCATATGTGAGAGACACGTTGTCTTTTTGAAATCTCAAGCGATAGAGGTTTGCCTGTCAAACGAATGATATAAGGACATCTAATTGGCTCGGGAAAGCAGTCTTTCTCGTAAATTTTCTCCCCTGGCCTGAGCACATATGCTGAGAACCCAGCCGCATGTGTCTTATGCCTTTCTCTGCCTTAGCGGTTTTTGAGACTTTGAGTTTTCTGCTTGGATGGTGCACTGCTCCCTGTTCCTTATCAACCTGGCAGCTGAGTCCCAGCTGCCTTGCCCTTAGAGCAAAACCAGAGCTGCTGGCGTCGCCTCCTCCCTCCTCTCACGGAAGCCCATCAGCCACAGTTCATCAGTAGCTTGTTCCAGTGACATCGGGGCCTTACGTTGCAATCACAGGAAAAGCAAAGCAATGAGAATGCAGATGACTTTCTGCAGAGCTAACGAAGAGAGACTGGGATTTCCAAAGAGGATGGAAAGTCTCCCCATGCCAAAGCTAAATAAGGCAGTGACCAGAAGCAACTTTCCAAAGTCACAGCCCATGTTCCTGACGCCGGCCACCTACAAACTGGCAATGATAGTTCCAGAATGGAAGTTTAACATACACACCTGGTTTTAGTCAACAGACAATACTTCCTGAGAAGGGGAAAACCTTCTAGAAAAACATTATCAGGGAAGGGGATGAATTAAAAAAAAAAAAAAAAACAAAGAGCATTTGGACATGATGTTCATCATAATTAAACTTCATCTCAACATCGCCACTTAGACAATATAGCAGGCACTTCCCTGGAGCTTGAATAGCAGGATTATGACCTTAGAGATTATTAATATTTTATGTAATATTCTGCAGTTCAAAATGGTAAAGTAACTTTCCCAAGATCATAAATTGGGGTAATGGCAGAAATGAGAGGCGTCTCTATGTTCCAAGCCCCCAGCGCTGGGTGTTTGAACAGTTTACTTCCTTCCACCTTACGGTCCAATTGACAATCCAAAGCCAGGATATAATTGTTTCAAGCAGAAATTATCCTTTACTTAGTGATGTGTGTATAAACCACATTTTATGCCATTTTAGACCCAGGATGTAAGAATTACCCTCTTTAAATTCTCCTGAAAACTTTGCCTGGTGTTTTAGAATCCCTAGGACTCACCTTTCAAACACATCAGAAAATGTCCTCAATTCCCCAAGGCAAATGATAAAAACCCCAGACAGTGCCATTTGTAACACTGCCCAGTGCATATTAAATTCACATACCGGAGAGGCACGCAGAGTTCACCATTTCAACAAAAACTGCCATAAATCAGGATACGCTGCAATGATGATTTACTCGGTAGGACCTCAATATCACATAAAATGTGTCGTCTGATTGGCCAGAAAGTGGTGCCTGCAGAACAATCCACAGGCATTGAAAATTAGACTTAGAATTGATACGGTCTTTTATATTTTCAAAGCCTCTCGCAGTCATGCATTATTTAGATTCAGGCTGAGCTCCAGAGCCGACACCCCATGCCAAGCATGCTGTTGGGAGGAATGCAAGCCAATAGTAATACACACTGGAGTCCTGGGAGGTCCTGCATCCCAGCTCCTTCCAGGCCTCTGACTGCACCGGGGTCTCTGCCCACTCCAGACTTGGACCTTGATTAATTTATTTATTCCTTAAACACCGATTGAATTCTGATACGCACCAGTCACTATTGCTTGATGCTGCGGAATCAATGGTGCAAGCAAAACAAATAGGTCACAGACAAGGTCTTTGACCTCATGACGCTTATATCCTAGATGGGAAGGGCAGGCAATAAGCATTTAAACAACTGACTGAGACATCTCAGAGAGTGATGAACAACGCAAAGAAAGAAATCTGAGTTACAGGGTAAAGTGTGATTGGTGGAGATGGGAGAAGGCAGCAACTTTCTTTCACACAGGTGAGCTGAGAAAGGCCACATTAAGGAGATGACATTTCCTTATGAGGAGGAGAAACCAGCCGTATACAAAGATCTGGGGAAGGGAGTTCCCAATGCAGGTCTTAAAAAGAGAAGGAGCTTGGGATCTCCCAGGGAAGGAAAGAAGGTGGCCAATGCGCTGATGCAGAACGCAAGGGTGTGGCAACTATCGGCTGGTTTTTGGTGGCCCTCTTCCTAATGTTTAGAGAATTTCTTACCTTATGTGGTCTGGTGGGAAGCAGAATTTGCCTCCTGCTATAGAAACTAGTAACTCAAACTTCTCGCTTTTGCAGCTTCTCTGCATCATTGCCAAAGAGTGTGGTGCACAGAAGGCTATGAGCCTGTCCTAGGCCAGACCAATTGCACATACCTTGAATTTGGAGCTACAGATGTTAGACAACAAGACTGTGTCATGGCCCGGCTGCCAGCAGAGGCCACCAGGGGCTAATCTAGGGGCATCCACAGAGCAAGCACTGGTTTCCTGTGCCTGGGGCTGCAGCACATATGTTCCTACAAGGCCTGCAAGTTATTTTCAGCAGGAGCTGCTCGGTTTTCCCCAGTTATCTCTGCCTGGTTCTTCAGAATTCCCAGTAAGTTTATGAACATCCTAACAGTTCTTTCAAAACTTTCACTTGCTGCCTGAACCATCCAGAGTCAGTCTGTTTGCCAGCAACGAAAATCCTTTTTTGAGATTGACATGAAAATTGGTTCCAGGATGCACATAGCAAATCGTCATGGAGCAATCTGGAATTGGTTAGAGCGGGACGGTGATACAAATCAGCTAGGTTTAGGGAATGTGACCCTGGCACTTTATAGCAAGCAGTGAAGAAGAAACTAATTACCACCTGTGGTCACCTGACGGCAAGTGCCTGTTGAAAGCAAAGTGTTGGAGAGCAACGTGGACTTAGCCATGAACGGAGGGCTGAATTCAAGGATTATGGATTTGGGAGACTGTTTCCAACCACACTGGGAAGCTAAAGAAAAAGGACTGCCAAGCTGAAGTTTCTCAATTTTCCAAATAAGTTATAGACTGTTGTCTGTGGCTGTGTTAAAAGGCATTTTTTTAAATGACTGTGTTAAAAGAATCTCTCATTTCTTGCAGCGCGGAGGCTGAGATGTATTTCTTCTTGCTGCTTCAAACAGGCTGATCCGATGGGCTCCATGATTATATTCCCACTTAAATTTAGAGTCTCACAAGGTCTTTTGTAAAAATTAAGACATTTACTAGCAAAAGTGTCTGATACCGAAAACTGGAAAGATGTCCTAAACTGGAAAAATTCAGAATTTCCTGAACTATGCTTGTCCCCACCCTGCACAGCACCCAAATACTCATTGATCTTTTTTTGTCCAATGAACCAGCCTTGCTTCTTATCCAGAAAGACTTACTTAACTTTCCGAAAACCTAGAAATGACTTTCTCCATGGTGTCCCTATGAGGGGAAGCCAATTCTCCTCATGGCCTAACATCAACCTTCGCTGTTTGAAGACTTAGGATTAGAACCATAGCCCAGCCTGCATGGCCCCAGAAGTTGGAGGAAGTGCAAACTTCACCTTGGGAGCAGAAAGCTGACAAAGCCTTCAAATTACAAAACTTTTATTTTTTTATTCCCACAAAAATCTAGGGGAATATGTGTGGAAGGATACTGAAACAAAGGAAGAGTAAAGTATTATCTTGGATCAGATTGAATTTATCAATACAGGTGCACTGACCAGAGGTTCTTGACTGGGCGAGGTAAGTGGAACAGGTACAGCTGACTGTACATTTTTGCATGGTTACTTGCATGGAATCTGGACTTAAGAGTGGTTGTGTTTCTGAAGGTCCCCTGTCCATAGGTCTGGATTCCCTGGACAGTTTAAGAATAACCCTAGAAAGGAAGCAAAGGGTAAAGATACAGACAAAAATATCACCTGTCCAGGTAAGTGGCCTGCAGATAGAGACCCCGAGGAAAACATAATTTTAGGTCTATTATGCTTGCTAATACTGAACCTCAGACTTGAGAGACATATTTATATATTTGCAAGTGTTGGATCAGGGTGGACCTCCAAAAATTACTCCCCTTCCATACTTCCTACCTAGGCTTGGAATTAACAATTTAAGACTAGAATTCTACTCATTTTCACTATGGTACTCACAGTCTAGCTACATCAATTAAGAAAAATAGCAAATAATATTTTATATTCCTAATGCTTAAAAAGTTTACACGGACTTTCCTTACAATGGAATTCTTGCTTAACCTCTGACATACTAGGAGCAGGGTGGTAGGAACAGTCCACCTAGTTGTTAGAAATAAAGAGATGCATTAAAAAATTATGAACTGGCCGGGCGCGGTGGCTCACGCCTGTAATCCTAGCACTCTGGGAGGCCGAGGTGGGCGGATCGCTCAAGGTCAGGAGTTTGAAACCAGCCTGAGCAAGAGTGAGACCCCGTCTCTACTATAAATAGAAAGAAAGAAATCAATTGGCCAACTAAAGATATATATAGAAAAAATGAGCCGGGCATGGTGGCACATTCCTGTAGTCCCAGCTACTCGGGAGGCTGAGGCAGAAGGATTGCTTG
>CAUYRT010028307.1:0-13267 GCA_963574885.1 Lepilemur ruficaudatus | reverse complement strand
CAAATATATAGACCAACATCTCATTCACAAAGGTGTCTCCACAGGCCAACTTGAGCACTGGGGGAATGTCACAGAAGAAGTGGTTGACTTGGTTAGATCCACAAAAAGGCAGAGAGAAAATTTGATATGTTTGTCCTATGGCCACTGGAATTCCACTGATCCAGCAACCAGCTACCAACTGGATACAGGCTTTGCGGTTAATGATTAAAGGATAATGCAAAGGGTTACAAATGGCCACATAGCGGTCATAGGCCATCACGGCCAGAAGGAAACACTCTACGGCTCCCAGCATGAGGAAAAAACACATCTGTGTAGCACAGGCAAAAAAAGAAATAGTTCCTTTCAGGGTCCAAAGATCCATGAGCATTCTAGGAAGAGTGACAGTCACATAACAGATTTCTAGGAAAGAAAAATTGCTGAGAAAAAAATACATGGAAGTCTGAAGAGTAGGATCGACTCTTATTATTAGAATTATGATGCCATTTCCCAGTAGAATAATCACATAGATGAGAAAGAATAGACCAAAAAGAAACCAGTGAAATTTGGGAATATCAGAAAAGCCCAGGAGAATAAATTCTATTATTGTAGTGAGATTGGTTTCTGTAATTTTCAATTTGCTTTCTGTCTGTGGATTTAGATATCTTGGCTGCATTTTTGTCTTCAATAATTGGATTGCGACATGGGTTTAGATCTTTAAAATTTCTTAGTTTCTTTGTGACATTTGTATTTTGTGATTCTGGGAGATTGGATGTGAAACCAAAAGCATTGAACACATCTGCAGAAAAAAAATCAGTTCAATCAATTAAATGCTTGAACAATTGATTTATAATGCTAGATTTACATTCTAAATGTACCGATATGATCCATAGAGCTATACATTTTTATTGAACTTCCAATATCAGGAGGAATATTACAGATGACCTTTTTCTTTCAATCTAATTATTTTTTTAACACAAGGATTTACTCAAACAATCTCTCTTTTCAGAAAGACTCTACTCTTTCCAAATATTGTTCTTTCTTTAAGTTTCAAATATTTTCTTGAGATCTTGTTTATTTCATTTTTGTTCCTCTTTGTAGGAAGAATTTGAATCCATCACTGCGTTATACTCAAACAGGACTTGGTTTTCCCATTCATTTGTCATTGAGGGAATAAGGTTTTGCATTTTTATTTTCTATTCTCATGTGATTGTTGTATTTATTTGAATGTGTAAGCAACTGACGTCAGGTGACTGTTTTTACAAATTGTCGTACCATCTCCTATATGGTAATAATTGCATTTAATAATTATTATAATTTATAGCCTCAACATACATAATAAATTTAAGTCAACATATTTTTATTTTCTATTGCCCATTATATTCATATTCATCTCTTTGCTAGGGTTGGAATCCAAGCTTCCTCATTTAAAAACTCCCCAAACCACATCTAAGCCTCTTTTCCTACATTTCTTCCATGATAAAAGCCAGGCTTTAGTTAAAACCAACTTTTTATTATTCTGACCATGGGCTGAGGCATCTGAGAAAAATGCACTCAAGGAAAACACATACGCCTTTGGTCTTATTTTAAATAGTGAACACAGGCTGGGTGTGGTGGCTCACGCTTGTAATCCTAGCACTGTGGGAAGCATAGGCAGGAGGATCACTTGAGCTCAGGAGTTCCAGACCAGCCTGAGCAAGAGGGAAACCCCATCTCTACTAAAAAAATAGGAATATTAGTCAGGCATGGTGGTGCAAGCCTGTGGTCCCAGCTACTCAGGAGGCTGAGGCAGGAGGATCTCTTGAGCCTAGGAGTTGGAGGTTGCAGTGAGCTATGATGAAGCCACTGCACTCTATCAGTGAAAATCTGTCTCAAAAAATAAAAAAAAAAGAAAGAAATAGTGAACACAAAGAGAAAACAAGCAATTAATTTTGCTTAAAGATACTATCAAACTTCTTTAGTATGTGTGCTCTTTTTGTTCTACCACATTTACCACATTAGACTAGCATTACCTCTTCTCAAAGGTCTACCTTCACCATTCCACACCATCTCTCATCCCTAATAACAGATTACATCATCTTACTTTTAATTAAGGAGTCAGAAAAAGTCCTCACAAATTTCAGTATCTTCTCATTAACTGATTTTCTGTCTACATTTACCTAAATAAGCTTTATTTTGTTTGTCGTCCTGGTTCATTCGGATGAAGTGTACCACTTAAGCTTCTTTCGAAGGAGTCTAACCCAGTCATTCTACAACAACCCATCCCTTCCCAGCAAAACATTCAGAGTGATTTATCTCTTCCTCTCACAATTGCATGAATTCTATCAGCCTGTCCTCACTTCCGATGTACTTGCAAAAATACTCTGTGGAGGGGACAGGGAGCCAGGTTAAGAAAAAGGTTGATTTGTAGCATTTACCTCCTTCTAAGACCAAATTTCAAGTTCTCCAGACCTTGCATAAACCCAGCTGGCTGAAGCACACCACACCACTCACTATTTCCAAACCTTGAAAATATGTTTATTCTTCTTATCTACACTCTCCACCCCTTGGTTAAAGTTACCCTCTTATTTCCAGGATTATTCTACTAGTTTTGCCCATCTACAATTCATTCTGCACACACACACACACCCCAAAAACACGAAGTTGAAATTTTAAAAGATATAAATCTTATCATTTTAATTCTCCCAAGTTTATTTTAGTGACTATGTTAGTACCATTGAATTATATTAGTGCCAGTGGATGAATTCTTTCTTAATCATATCTTTTTTGTTTGAAAATAATTGGTTTATCAGGAAAACAATTAACTTTCATACACTTCATTCTTGTGTTTGAAAATAGGCAATCCTGCTATGTACTCCACTAGTTCTTTGGAAGAAATCGATATGACAATTCCGTAAGATCTCAACTACTAACTGTTAACTTGATTTTATGCCATACTATGCTCTTACTATATTTTATATTAAGATCCTCTCCTTAAACCCTAAAAATATAATATTATCTAATTAAAGAGGTAGTTTATTATTTTAAATTGGTATATTAATATTTCAATATTTTCTATTGCCTTTCAGCTTGGAGCATTTTCTTCCTCCTGTTTTGTGTTCACGTTGTCTCTTTTAAAAAATCATCCTCATTTTATCTATTGTAAATTTTATCAAGCACTTTTTTCTATTTAGTAAGTAAAGGTCTCAACTCGAGCCAAACCATGAAAGAAATACCAGGCTGAGAAAGAAGATCTTTGAACTACAAGCTGGTATATGTTATTTTACATGCCCAAGATAATTCACTTTACCTACATGTATCATTCCTCAGCACCCTTGTATTTAATTAGGAAAAAAATACATTGATACGTAAGACTGGGAATGAAGTACTTAAGTGCTGTAAATATTGTTATGAGGGTACAGACAATTCAGAAATACTTAGAGCAAACTGAAAATCCCAAATCAATTTACTGCCGGGTTGATCAACTTCCGTGAATCTTCTTCCAGTCTATCTCGACCATGATATAGTATCTGGGCTGTGAAATCTAACACTCTGTTCCACTGATTACCCCTCTGAGCTGCTCTTTGCCTATTCGTCTGTCTTTCCTACGCTTGACATTACGTTTCATGATTCATTCTATACAGAATTTAGTAAAAGGCTCTGCTCTAACATATTACTCTATATGAGATTGTAAATTGAATTGAAAGCAGAAATTTATATTACAATTGGTTCATTTCCATGTAGTCAGAGAGGATTATTAAAGGTACAATGACAATTTAAAAGCCAAATCTTTAGTATTAAATGACATAAAGTTCCAATAATTCTAATTCTTATTTAGGGAATTAAAATAGTTATTATTGCTAAAAACACACACCTTTTGACATTTAACTATTTTTAATCTTAATAATATTTAGGCATATTGCTTTATTTTAAGCAAAAATCAATGTTCCTATGGAAAAATCAAAGTAATATATGTCAATAAAAAGGTTAGCAAATGTTCTCAGCTATGTGTCCAAATCCTACCATACTTATAATATTTGATTAGGTACAACAAATGATTATAAAACTTGGGCAAAAGACTTTAAATATTTTCCAGAAACATACATTTTGAAAGACACAAATGCTTAATATTTTTTCTAATAGAAACAGATTCCCTAATAAAAGGAGATCCTTTCCATGGAAGTGCTTCTATTCAGAATGGGCAAAACTTCCTTTATAATCGGCATGGCAACTATATGTAATTAATTCATACATAATACATCTTTCTTGATTTTAGTTTTATTAAGAGCATATTTCTTAAAATGAATATTAATGCTATTATAAGTATAAACATTAGACAAATTTGTTAGGTACTTATATTTCAAATGCTTGAAACACATTAGTTAATTTAACTTTTTAATTCAGAAAGTCAGAAATCTGTAGTGTTGTCTTAAATAGTGATTTCATTTTGAGAACAAGATACATTCATTATTTTAGAAGATTGATATTATTTACTGAATCTTCACAATAGTTCTGCACTGAAATAGTATAGAGCAAATACTAATAGTTTATATTTACCATTTTCAGTTTTTCTGAAGTCACTTCTTTCTCATTGACGAAGTTTGTGTGTATTTTAAGTATTTAAATTGTGAAAGATCCATGCCATTTTTCAACACAACCTCAATCTGCTTTTAATACAGCAAGTGCTCTTATTGCAGAAATAGTCACTTCTTCCCAATGGGAATATGTCTTCTCCCTCCTCAGAACTAAATCACACATTAAATGCTCCTCTTTGCAATTATTGCAATTATTTTGTTGTGTTTTTCCAAACAATTCTCCCAGACACACCAGACTTTCCTGCAGTCTCTCTATGGAATATAATCTTATACACCCTTACTTTCCCAAGTATAGGAAATATGCATGGATGTCCTAGAAGATACACTCTTAATCGTCCAATATTACTTGCAGGAAAATATTCAAATTCCTTATCTATTGATTTCTTACCTGTCTGATTTTATTTTTAATAATTCCTCTTCATAGAACTTTTCAGCAGGTTGTGCCTCTTGTTAACATCATCTGAATATAATTTGTATGTGTTTTTATCTTTAAGACATACCAGTATGTTTTATAAAAGGCATTTGTGGTTGTAGGGTAACTGTAATGAAGACAAAGGTAATCCTGTCTTACAGAAACTAAGCATATTTTATTCCAATTATTATGTTCTCTCTAACACAATGTGAGGCCATGGTTACATAAATTGCTTTTGTACAGTTTGAGTCAAAGTTGTAAGTGTGCCCATCACCCAGATAGTGTGCATTGTACCCGTCAGGTGTAAATTTACCCATCCACTCTTGCCCCATCCAACTGCTTGATTTCTGATGAGTTTTATTTCCATATGTTCACATAAGTGTTGTTCGATGAGTTCCAATTTAATGATGAGTACATGTGGTGTTTGTTTTTCCATTCTTGTGATACTTCACTTAGAAGAATTATCTCCAGTTCCAACCAGGTTAATACAAGAGGTATTAGTTCACCTTTTTTTTATGGCCGAGTAGTACACTATGGTATACATATAGCGCATTTTATTAATCCATTCATGTATTGATGGGCACTTGCGATGTATCCACATCTTTGCTATTGTGAATTGTTCTGCTAAAACCATTCGGGTGCAGATGTCTTTTTTATAAAATGTCATTTTTTCCTTTGGGTAAATACTCAGTAGTGGGATTGCTGGATCAAATGGTAGTTCTACCTGTAGTTCTTTGAGTTATCTCCGTACTATTTTCGGTAGAGTTTGTACTAATTTGCAGTCCTGCCAGCAGTGTATGAGTGTTTCTATTTCTCCACATCAATGCCAGCATTCATTGTTTTGAGATTTTTTTATATAAGCCATTCTCACTGGAGTTAGGTGATATATCATTGTTATTTTGATTTGCATTTCCCTGATAATCAGAGATGTGGAGGATTTTTTTTAATATCTTTGTTGGCCATTAGTCTATCTTCTTTTGAAAAGTTTTTGTTCATGTCTTTTACTACTTTTCAACAGGGTTGTTTGATTTCTCTTGCTGATTCACTTGAGTTCTTTGTAGGTCTGGGTTGTAAGCCCTTTATCAGATGTACAGTATGGAAATGTTTTCTCCCATTCTGGAGGTTGTCTGTTCACTCTAATGGTAGTTTCCTTGGCTGTGAAGAAGCTTTTTAATTTAATCAGGTCCCATTTATCTATTTTTGTTGTTACTGTGATTGCTTTCGGGGTCTTCTTCATAAGTTCTTTGCTTACGCCAATGTCTACAAGAACTTTTCCAACATTTTCTTCTAGAATTCTTATAGTTTCATGTCTTAGATTTAAGTCTGTTATCCACTGTGAGTTGATTTTTGTGGGTGGTGGGAGGTGCAGATCCTGTTTCAGTTTTCTACATGTGGCTATCCAGTTTTCCCAGCAACATTTATTGAATAGGGATTCTTTTCCCCATAGTGTGTTTTTGTCTGCTTTGTCAAAATCAAAGGGCTATATGAGGATGGTTTTATATTTGAGTTCTCTATTCTGATCCATTGGTCTATGTCTCTCTTCTTGTGCTAGTACCATGCAGTTTTGTTTATTAAAGCTTTGTAGTATAGCATGATGCCTGGTAAAATGATGCCTCCTGATTTGTCCTTTTTGCTTAAGGTTGCCTTGGCTATTCAGGCTATTTTCTGGTTTCATACAATGTGCAGAATTATTTTCTAGATCTGAGAAAAATGACATTGGTATTTTACAGGGGATTACACTGAATTGGTAAATCACTTTGGGCAGTATGGACATTTTGACAAGGTTGATTCTGTTGAACCATACTGGCACAAATCTGCAGGTGTCACCCTATCAGACTTTAAGTTATACTACAAGGCTATAGTAACACAAACAGGGTGGAACTGGCAAAAAAAAAAAAAAATAGTGACATAGGCCAATTTAGCATAAAAGAGAAGCCAGATGTAAAAACATGCACATATTGCCATCTGATCTTTGACAAAGCAGACAGCAACATACACTATTGGCCAAGATATGTTTTTCTGTTTTTTTATATCCTCACAATTACCTTCCTCAGTTATTTGTAGTATTCCTTGTAGGGGTCTTTCACCTACTTGGTTAAATATATTCCTAGGTATTTTACTTTCTTTGTTGCCAAAGAATTGTTACTCATACTGTAGAAATTATTTCCGAACATGGAGAAGAAAGGAATCCTCTCCACCACAAACTATGAGGCCAGTATCACCTTGATACCAAAGCCAGGAATGGACGGAACAGAAAAAGAAAACTATAAACCAATATCCTCTATGAATATAGACGTAAAAATTCTCAATAAAATTCTAGCAAACCAAATTCAGCTGCACATCAAAAAAAATCATCCACCACAACCAATGGGGCTTCATCTCAGGGATGCAAGGATGGTTCAGCACACATAAGTCCATAAATGTGATTCACCACATAAAGAGAAGCAAAACCAAAGACCATATGATTATCTCAATATGCACAAAAAAAGCATTAGACGTAATTCAGCACCCTTTGAGTTTATGATAACTCTTAATAAAACAGGCATAGATGGAACATACTTAAAATTATAAAAGCCATATATGACAAATCCACAATTAACATCATACCAAATAGGAAAAATTGAAAGCATTCCCACTTAGGACTAGAGCTAAACAGCATTGCTCACTGTTACCATTTTTATTCAACATAATGCTGGAAGTTCTACCCAGAGCAATCAGGAAAGAGAAGGAACTCAAGGGTATCCAAATGGGAAAAAAACAGGTCAAACTATTGTTCTTTGCTGGCGATGTGATTTTATACCTAGAAAACATCAAAGACTCTATCAAGAGATTCTCTGAAGTGATAAATTCAGCAACTCTCAGGTTACAAAATCAATGTATACAAATCAATAATATTTCTATACATTTAACAACGGTCAAGCAGAGAATCGAATCAAAGACTCAATACTTTTCATAATATTTGGTTAAGTTTTTATTCCATGTTTGTAGCCTTAGATGTTCGCAATTTGAAAATTGGCCTAACTTCTCAGGAAATTAAGTTGCCAGCACCAACTGAATTGGTTATAGCTACATTTGTATCCTGCTCGTTTGTTACTTATGTAAAGACCCAAGAGCTAGTGAAATGAATTTATGTTTTTAAAGTTTGGTTTTTAGTCTTTTTCTATGAGCACATACTGGTTATATTGATCCCAGCTATGACAGCAATTTTCAGTTATCTTGGTCAAATGTGGCCTCTATACAAATTCCAACTCCTAGAATCATAAATATCTGAGAATCACATAGCCATTCCATCCAAACTCTAATCTGATAAAGAAAGCACTCTCAAATTGTAATCTGAATCTAAATGATGATTTTTTTCAACTTACGCTAGACATATCTTCTTTTTCATTAAAGCTTACATCAGTCTTAGATATGTGTTATGAAGTCTTAGATTTCACGTATTTCCATTCTTCATTCTTAGACTTCTCATATGGTCAGTTTTTACTAGAATACCCTCCTGAATCTAATATTTATCAAGCACAAACTTGGACAATTTCTTTAATTAATCTGGGCCACTTGTAATATGAATCACGTGAATCCAAATCTTTAATTAAATAAAACTGCATAGTGATTAAATATAATAGTTGTGAAGTGCCTAGAAACACAGAAGGAATTTAATAAGCAGAAACCATTATAAGTAGAATCCAGTTGACATTTGTTTGCCAGACAAAATGATATACAATAGACTCTTGAACAACAGAAATTTGAACTGTGCAGGTCCACTTGTACGTGGACCTCTGCTCTTCCAGAGACAGGAAAACCAAACTTTCTCTTCCTCCTCCTCCTCAGCCTACTCACTGTGAACATGACTAGGTTAAAGAATTTTATGAAGATCCACTTCCACTTAATGAAGAGTGAATATATTTTCTCTTCCTACGATTGTCTTAATATCATTGTCTTTTTTCTAGCTTTATCTATTGTAAGAATACAGTATATAGCACATATAATGTACAAAATATGTGTTAGTTGACTGTTTATGTAATAGCTAAGTCTTCCGGTCAACAGTAGGCTATTAGTATTTAAGGTTTCAGGGAGTCTAGAGTCATATATGAGTTTTCAACTGCGTGGGGAGTCAGTACCCCTAAGCCTTGTTTTTCAAGAGTCAACTGTATTCTTTTTTAACAAAACTGATTATAACATTCCCTATGTATTAGTTTTCACTATTGCTTAATTTTAATATCACCACAAATTTTTACTAGTATGTTCTTATTATATGTGTTTATTGGTTTGATTGCATTTGATCTATATCAGTGACCTATTTGTTCTTATTTACCCCCTTTTTAAAAAAAAAATACTACCATTTTACCCTGCATTTATCATCTTTTGTATTTTTCATTCTATCCTCCAATTGTCAGTCTACTCAATATCCCTAAAACTTACTTTTATGTTCAGCTAATGTAATAACAAAAATGTTGAACCTAAAATTTATCCTAGTGTCCTAATCAGCTAAATTACCCTGAATATTAAAAAAAATCCACTGTATGAAAATACACACATGTACATGTGTGTACAAATACACATACACCAAATTATATGTAATAATTGCTTCTACATCTCTGGGTCACATTGAAATATGTATATATATTTCATACCTGCTACCAACAACAATGTATTTATAGAAACATATGACAATCAAGAAAAGGAATTTAGAGCTCTTCAAAAACGCGTGGTGGCTCATGCCTGTAATTCTAGCACTCTGGGAGGCCGAGGTGGGAGGATCACTCAAGGTCAGGAGTTCGAAACCAGCCTGAGCAAGAGCGAGACCCCGTCTCTACTAAAAATGAAAGAAATTAGTTGGCTAACTACAAATATACAGAAAAAATTAGCCGGGCATGGTAGCACTTGCCTGTAGTCACAGCTACTCAGGAGGCTGAGGCAGGAGAATCACTTGGGCCCAGGAGTATGAGGTTGCTGTGAGCTAGGCTGACGCCACGGCACTGTAGCCTGGGCAACAGAGTGAGACTCTGTCTCAAAAAGAAAGAAAGAAAGAGAGAGAGAGAGAGAGAGAGAGAGAGAAAGAAAGCTGTCAGCAACAGTGCGCCTGGCCCTGGGGCAACAGTGACGACACCTCCCTTGGGCTCCTGGTTTCCCAGGCCCAGCCAGAGAGTATATTTACATCTGTGATTTTTAATTTAAAGGCTAGAAGGGTGGCTCCGCAGTTTTAAAATAGAATAGAACTAAATAACAGAAAGCTGTGGTTAGGAATGTTCCCCAGAGAGTAGAAAAGAAAGTTGTGGGCCACGAAATGCTTCTGAAGTGGGTATTAAAGAATCTACAACAGCTACCGATTAATTCAAAATAGTTCCTGTGCTATGCAATGGATCCCGCTTGTGTATTGGCTTTAAGGATTAGCTTCAATATTCGTTTTGTCTGATTATATAAGCAATTTATATATGCTCAGGATGGAAATTTTGAAGAATAAAGAAGCATAGCAAAGAAAACTTAAATGATCTATGGTGCCATCCATTAGATATAGTGCTATTAATGAGGAATACAGTTTGCTGTATTTCTTTTCAGCTTTCTTTTAAACAATTCAGATCATATTACAAATACAGTGGGGTTTTTTAAAATTTTTAAATTTAAAAAAAAATTTTTTTTTTTTTTTGAGACAGGATCTTGCTCTGTCACTGGGCTAGGGTTCAGGTGCATCATCATAGCTCACTGCAACCTTAAACTCCTTGGTTTAAGTGATCCTTCTGCCTCAGCCTCCTGAGTAGCTGGAACCGTACATAGGCACACACCACCATGCCCAGCTAGTTTTTCTATTTTTTGTAGAGACAGGGTCTCTTGATTAGGCTGGTCTCGAACTCCTGGCCTCGAGCAATCCTCCTGCATTGGCCTCCCAAAGTGCTAGGATTACCGTGTGAGCCCGTGCACCCAGAGCAACAATGAATGTGATTTAAACTGGGTGTGGGTATTGTGGCTCCCCAGGAGAGAGGGACAAGTACCTACTATGTGCTTAGCATTTAGGTGATGGCTTTAGGCGACAGGGATTATCCCAGTCCTGAAGTATTTATAGCACAAAAAGATGGATGGAATATCTATTTGTTTTGACATTTTACCCTAGAATTACATAATGAGTAGTACTTCTCATTCTAAGGAGAAATAGATTGGTGATTATAGACTTTATTATCCAATCCCGAAGTTCATGAAACCAAAAATTGTCTCATGTTTGACCTGGTAAACACATTTATTACACAATATGAGGCTTAGTATTTTAGGGCCTAAAGAAGAATCATCACTATACCTCCAGAGAGTTCGAAATAAAAATGTTCATAATAAACACATTGTATTCTAAAATGCCTAATGGCATATAAGAGTGTTTTTCATCTTAACTGTATTCACCAGCTCTAAATAAGACTGGGATTACGGATGACTATGGGGCAATCATTTTAATGAACTTCAGAGTTGCCTTTATGAACCATTTCTTTGAGAGATTTGAGTACCAGTTACACTGTCAAGGTTTATTGATTTTGAGAAGCAAGGAAGTGACAGGCGAGAATTTGGAGCAGGGAGTAGCAGTAGTACAGTCTACGGTCACGAGTCTTATAAGGGCGTTTTCATCAAAGATGGACCATGTATACCACGGTGGTCCCACAAGATTATGATGGAGTGAGCCAGGTGTGTGGCACGCCTCTTTAATCCCAGCAGAGGCTAAGGCGGGAGGATTGGTTGAGTCCAGGCGTTCAAGGCCAGCCTGGGAAGCAGAGAGAGACCCCCTTGTCTTTAATAAATAAATAAATGTAATGGAGTGGAAAAAATTCCTATTGCCTAGTAACATCATAGCCTGTGATGTTGTATCCCTTGTGAAATCATTGTACAACGCATTGCTCACATGTTTGTGGTGATGCTGGTATAAACAAACCTGTGCTGCTAGTCATATAAAAGTGTGGCACATGCAATTATGTGCATAATACTTGACAATAATTACAAATGATTTTCTCACTGGTTTATGTATTTACTATACTATCTATTATTAGAGTTTGCTCCTTTTATTCATATATATATTTTTAAAAGCTAACTGTAAGACAGCCTCAGGCAGGTCCTTCAGGAGGAATCCAGAAGAAGGCACTGTTATCATAGGAGAGGACAGCTCCGTGTGTTATTATCCCTGAAAACCCTACAGTGGGCAAGATGCAGCAGAGCAAGACCGTGATACTGATGATCTTTACCCTGCGTAGGTCTAGGCTAATGTGTGTGCTTGTGTCTTAGTTTTTAACAAAAAAATGAAAAAGTTAAAAAAAAAATTTACAAATAGAAAAAAGCTTATAAGGGTATAAAGAAAGAACACATTTTTGTATAGTTATACAATGTGCTTGTGTTTTAAGCTGTTATTACAAAAGAGTGAGAGTTTAAAAAAATTAAAACGTTTATGAAGCAAAAGAGTTACAGTAAGCTAAGTTTAATTTATTATTGAAGAAAGAAGAATTTTTAACATTTAGTGTCACCTAAGTGTACGGTGTTTGTGAAGCATACGGTGATGTCCTAGAGCACTTCACATTCACTCGCGACTCACCGACTCCCCCGAGCAACTTGTAGTCCTGTAAGCTCCATTCATGGTGAGTGCTCTATACAAGTGTATAGTTTTTAAAATCTTTTATGCCGTATTTTTACTTTTTCTGTGTTTAGATATGGGAACACAAATACTTACCATGGTGTTACTGTCGCCTACTCTGTTTAGTATAGTACATTTCTGCATGGGTTTGCACCCCTTAGTGTGGTAGGCCATACCATTTGGGTTCGTGTAAGCACACGCTATGATGTTTGCACAGCAACCCAACCACCTGTTTCTCAGAACGTATCCTCATCATTAAGTGATGCGTGACTGTATTTATTCTGCTAGGATGAGGAAAGAAAGGAATAACCTCAGGTAAGATGATACATTTTTTTTTTTTTTTTCTGAGACAGAGTCTCACTCTGTTGCCCAGGCTAGAGTGCCGTGGCATCAGCCTAGCTCACAGCAACCTCAAACTCCTGGGCTCAAGCAATCCTTCTGCCTCGGCCTCCCGAGTAGCTGGGACTACAGGCCTGCGCCACCATGCCTGGCTAATTTTTTTCTATATATACTTTTTAGTTGTCCAGCTAATTTCTTTCTATTTTTAGTAGAGACGGGGTCTTGCTCTTGCTCAGGCTGGTCTTGAACTCCTGAGCTCAAATGATCCACTCACCTCGGCCTCCCAGAGTACTAGGATTACAGACGTGAGCCATCGCGCCCGGCCAGATGATACATTTTTGAAGGAAGAATTTAAAAACTTCACAGGTGTCT
>CAUYRT010028306.1:0-18090 GCA_963574885.1 Lepilemur ruficaudatus | reverse complement strand
GACTAATTTACAGTTACTAAAATCATTTACACACTGTCTAGGAGTAGGTCAAAGGGAATGGGAGAAAAAGCACAAGGGGAGTGCCAGCTGTGCAGAATTAAGGCCTTTGTTGGTGTCACTGCATGCTTTTGAATGCTTCTCTCAACTATTGACTTTTCCTTTTAGAAATAATCATGCAGTAAGCTCTCCCCAACTGAGAAGCTTAACTTTTTTGAAAAACACTATGGTTGGTACAACCATGCTTTCTGAGGAAATAAGGGGTTAGGGTAGCATAATATTCTTTAAATAGGAAATGTCCAATTTCAAATCAGAAGTTTAATGTATTTTACCTCAAGAAGCAGCATACTTAATCGAAGTATTAATATGTGCTTAACTATCAACACAGTTTTGCCACCTTAATGGTAGCTTGCTTATGCCACCAGCGAAGAAGCCTGGACAGTGAGTGGTGATGAAATCATGAAAAACGTTTTCCACAGCTTGTTGAGAATTGAATATTTTTCCTTGCAAGAAGTGGTCCAAATCCTTGAATAAATGGTAGTCAGTTGGTGCAAGGTCTGGTGAATATGGTAGATTCCAACTTCTGTAGTTTGAGCAGTGTTATGTTTTTGAGACATGTGGTCTTGCAAAATGATTGGCCTGTCTCTGTTGACCAATTTTGGCTGCTTAATCACAAGCATCCTCCTCATTTCGTCCAGTTGGTTGCAATAGACATCCACTGTAATTGATTGACCAGGTTTCATGAAGCTGTAGTGGATCATACCACTGCGGGACCACCAAACAGACACCATTAGCTTTTTTGCTGGATATTCAGTTTGGGACTGTGCTTTGGCTCTTCATCGTATCTAGCCATTGTACCAAACACTTGCAATTGTCAAAAAGAATCCATTTTTATTATATGTGACGATATGGTATAGAAGTGGTTCGCCTTTATGTAGTGACAGCAAAGAAAGGCAAGCCTCAAGATGATTTCTCTTCTGATGCTCATTTAATTCATGTGGAACCCATCTATCCAGCTTTTTTTACCTTGTTGATTTGTTTCAAATGGCCTGATATTGTTGGGATAGTAATGTCAGACCTTGGTGCTAATTCACACATAGGTTGAGAAGGATTCGCTTCCGCTACAGCTTTCATCTCATCATTATCCAGCTTGGTCTCAACTCACCCACATGGCTCATTTTCCATATTAAAATCGGCAGAATGGAACTTCTCAAACCATTGACATACTGTGCATTCATTAGCCACATCCTTCCCAAACACTATCGATATTTTGAGCTGTCTGTGTCCCATCAGTTCCGTGAGGGAACTCATATTCGAAAATAACATGAATTTTCGACTTATGCATGGTTTCACAAAAATTGCTCTAAAAAAAGTTGAAAGATAATTTAAGCAAGACCATACATTTGAGAGAATGAGGATGTACCTTCACAGTAAAAATAAAACAAGAAGCATCAAAGTGAAATGTCAGAGATATCAACTGTTGAACTTAGTACTTAAGGAAATAGGATATTTCATACTTAATAACCTAATATTTCAAAGCATAAACTTTGGAATCAAACAGACCTAGGTTTTGAGTCCTAGCTCTGTTGTTTATTAGCACAGTTTCCTTAACTTCTGAGTTCATGTTTCCTCGCTTTTAAAATGGGGGTAATGGCATCGACCTCACAGAGTTGTGAGGATTAGATGAAAAAAATGGTTTTCAGCTTATTGTGTAAAACCTAGGAAGTATTCAGTAAATGGAGATCTCTTAACTATTGAAGGGGAAAAAAAATCGCAATGGCATTAACAGCTGGGCATGGTGGCTTACGCTTATAGTCCTAGCATTCTGGGAGGCCAAGGAGGGATACTTGAGCTCAGGAGTTCCAGACCAGCTTGAGCAAGAGTGAGACCCCATCTCTACTAAAAACAGAAAAATTAACCAGGCATGGTGGCACATGCCTGTAGTCCCTGCTACTCAGGAGGCTGAGGCAGGAAGATTGCTTGAGCCCAGGTGTTTGAGGTTGCAGTGAGCTATGATGATGCCATTGCACTCTGCCTGGGACAACCAAGCGAGACTCTGTCCAAAATAAAAAGGGAATTAGCTATGTATTTAAAACTAATTAAATAAAACTTCTGAAAGTATCTGCTTCAAAACAGTTTACATTTGATTATACTGAAACCTGCTTTGGAAGGCAGCTTTCTCCTGAATCTTTTCTTAAATTGCTTTAGGGGAGAATGATTTTTTAAATTAAGTAGTTAATAAGTGCTAGACATTTGTTTTTTATATTTGTCTTTGTTATTTATATGTATTAGTTAATTTTGTTATGTCAGTCCTGTGAAATACTGTTGTTATTCCCACTTCATAGATAGGAAGCAAAGCTTTAGAGAATGTAAGTATGTGAGTTACTTTCCTGGTAACGGTAACTAGTGAATGGTAGAGCTGGGATTTAACATCAGTTCGGCCACAGGGCCTGAGTTGTTATCTGTCACTCCTTATCCTGTCAGCTAGGATGTCACGATCTGCTGATGTGCATTTTCCCATATCTCTGTTTTACAAAGTGTTTTTCTCCACTTTTGAAATAGCCCTTATTTGTTTGAGATTTATTGTCTTTTGCACTGGTGTACACCTTACTAACACCTTTTCTTAGGTGTGAGCAAGGTAGCTTTTAAAAATTATCTTGATGTTAAAGGGCATGTTTTCCTGAGCTGAATCTGTTCTTATAACAAAAATGAAAGGAATGACAGTTCGCCTCATTTTTGTACCCCTTGGTCCAACAAACATGGTCTTTAGGGCTGGGTAACAGCAATTATTAGGTTTGCTTGAGGTGAGTGAACTAAAAAACATATTGGTAAAATGATCAGAGATGTAGAAATATTCTTAAATCAATATAAAATATTTCTGAATTATTTTATACTGGCTAACAGTCACTGTTTATTACATTTATATGACCAGGGTTCAAATAATTCAGAAACTTTCTATAGGTTGTCTGCTATATTTTGGGTGTGGTTTGCCCTCTCCAAAACTCATATTGAAATCTGATTCCCGATGTGGTAGTGTTGAGAGGTAGGGCCTAGTGGGTGGTATTTTGTTCACGGGGGAAGATTCCTCTTGAATGTCATCTCCTGGGTGGGAGTAAGTTTTTGCTCTCATGGGACTGGATTAGTTACCATAAGAGTGGGTTGTTCCATCTCGTATTGGGTCTCTCTGCACATGCTCACCCCACCTTTCATTTTCTGCCATGAGTTGAAGCAGCGTGAGAACCTCACCTGATAGGCTGCCTGATCTTAGACTTCCCAGGCTCCTGACTTGTTAGCCAAATATACTTCTGTTGTTATTGCCCAATCTCAGGTATTCTGTTATAGCAGCACAAAATAGACTAAGACATCGTCTATTTACCTTCACAAGAGACAGAAGAATTGAGCCCAGAAATCAAGCAGACCTGAGATCTGTATACTAGCTCCACCTCTGTGTGACCTTGGGAATATCTAACTGGAGTATGTCTCATCAGCTATAAAATAGAGATAATAAAAATCACCAGATAGGTTTTTTTGAAGATTAAATGAGTTTGTATTTCAGCTGGAATAATAAACACTAGGCTCTCAATTATTGCTAGCTACTACTTCAACGACTGTAATTTTTATTGTTATTCTATATGGCCCTCTATATAGAGAAGATACTATGTCCCTAGTGAATGGAGTGTACTTTAGTTAAAGAAATATTTAGACAGCTTTATTTTAAATAAGCATAGTAACATTATTAGTGGAGCGAGTGCTATAGGAAGAGCTGAATCCCAGACACAGCTGATTGTCCTTCAGATGTGGAGTCTGGGGGCTTGTGACTCATGAGTTCCTAACTGCCTCTACCGTCTCCCAGCGACTAACTGGTCAGTCATTCATCCGTGTACTCATCAAGCATTATTTAAATTTCTACCACGTTCTGGGCATTGTTCCGAATGATGACTGTCCACCTTTAGCTTCCAGAATGTTTTTATTAACGTATCATTTTTTTAAATATAGGCCAGCAGTAAGCAGTATAAGCTTTCCAGAATTCTCCATGACCATTGTAATCAATTGTCTTTAACTAGGCAGAAATATAAATACTTATGTATGCTTTCAGACTTGATTTTTAAAATCCTTAAATTAGAGACATTGAGACCATACTTAATGGAATTGTAACTTGAGCCTTGACTTTTGCTGTGAGCCTTCTAAATCCTGATCTGGCCAACACACTGTTTGGAGCTCCTGAACTCTGTTACATGCCAGAACATGTAGAGTCCAATTGTTATAATCCATCAAAGTGTCAGATGAGCCCCTCTGTTTGTGTTAAATTCATGAGAGAATGAGACAGGGAGTGACTCCGTGGGTCTCAGGAAGTACAGCATACTTGTGCCAAGCTGAGTTGTGGTAAGAGGTGCATTTATTCCTTCAATAATAAGCATCATAGAGTAACTCCTTTGTGCCAGGCACAATGAATTAAGATGGTTAAAAACACTTTTCACTCAAGGATGGAGTTTACATTTTGAATGTTTGTGATATAGTCCTTTTTGAATGTGGAGATGCTAGGATTACTGACAGTGCTATCCCCACGTGTATCAATTTGTATAACATTAGGGAAACTACTTTTGCTCCTTTTCCCTATTTCTCCTAAATTTGTAAATAATGTTAATATACTGCCACAACTGAGTTTGTCTATGTTAACCATTATTGGGGGATTTCCTGTTGTCTTGCATTAGGATTCAGCGCTCTCATCCCGCTATCCCCTTTGCTTTTCTTTCTTTCCCTCGTCACTTCCATAGGGTTGTATTAATTTTTTGCTTGGATCACTGTTCGTTATTTATATTATTATACATCTCTACATATTATTGGCAACTGAGAGTCATCGTGCAATATGATTGTTTCTTTCCTTTTGTTTTTCCTAAAGCAAATGATGACTTATTTGTGTGCTTAGTTTTCTCTACCAATTGCTAATTTTCCCATACTATCCAAAGGCCTCTCAACACAGCCCTCCACAAATGTGGTCATGTTCAGGAACACATCTTTTCTAATTTTGTTTTTAAGAGGCAAGGTCTCAGTCTGAGCCCAAACTGAAGTGCAGTAGCGTGATCGTAACTCATTGCCGCCTTGAATTTTTTTTTTTTTTTTTGGTGATGGTTCCGTATTTCCTGAGATCGCCATCTACTATCTGGACTGGTTGCTCTATAGGTCACCTTCTAGATCTTCCTGAAACTCCCTTTGGTCTTGTTTGGAGTATTCCCTTGCCTTTTTTTCAGGATCATTTTCCCTATTACCAGGATCCTCCTATCTTTCTCTTTCTTGGTTTTTCCCTTGTCTGGGTGGAGCACATTCTGTAATAGCTTCATTAGATTGAAACGAAGGTGCAACAGCAGAGTGCACAGTGATGAATAGCCCTTAACAAATCTGCTGTTAGAGTCACACGGCTTCCGTCTGTACTGGTGGCCCTCTGTGACTGGTGTTTCTCTGTCATCCCAAGATTGCTACCATCATTTTGAGAATGCCCTTCTCCTCTGTCCTTAGTTGAAGCTTCTGTTTTCTATGGCTTTGTCTTTCTTTGGAGAGTATCTCATTTTGATGAAATACCTCCTCTAACAGCTTCCTGAGAGTACAGGGAAGAAATATTTTTAAAATTCTTGATTTTGAAAAATGTCTTTTTTCTCACATACTCAACTGATAATTTAAAACTGGGTAAGAATTTTAGGTATTAATAGAAATCAGTTTCCTTCAAATTTTTTTGAAGCCTTTGCTCTGTTGTTTTAGTTTCCGGTGAAGGGACTGAAGCCATTGAATTTCTCATCTTTTTATTACAGTGATGTGCTTTGATTCATGTTAATTTCCATCCTTTGCGCTAGGAACTCAGCCTTCTTAATCTGGTAATTCCTGTGCTTCCCTTCTGGGAGATTTTCTTGAATTATTTGTTGATGATTTGCTTTTCAGTTTGTTCTGCTTTCTTTCTGAATTTCCACTGAGCCTGCTGTTGGACTTCTTTGCTCATCCTCTGATTTATGTTTTTACTTTTACTCTCTAAATCTTTGTCTTTCTTTTCTTTACCTTTGGGAGATTTCTTGAACCTTATTTTCCAATCCCTCTATTGAATATTTCATTTCAATCTTCGACAGCTTTTTTTGTTGTTGTTCTCTGAATACTTTGTTATGGCTTCATATTCTTATTTCATGTTGTACCTTATATTTTCAAATAGTAGTAAGGATAAGGTGATGGTTGATATTTTTGTCTTCTTTCTGCTTGTTTCTTCTAAGTTGTCTTTTTCTGTTTGTTTTGGTTTTTTAGCTTTTGTATTAAAGCCTTTTCTTACCTCTTGGGCAATTCTTGGTTGTCTGCATGGTTTTTAAGAGTTAAGGGAATTCAAAAACTATTTGGAAGCTCTCAGCATATAAGTGAGACTTGTTAATTTGTGATCTAGCTGAATTGTTTTGAAGGAACCCCTGACCATCAGCTGTATTTATTTTTTTTAGCTTGGCTTTGGTCTGATTCTTCAGAGATGAATATTGGCCTGGCTGCCAATGTTCTAGGAGAGAGTGGAGAAGAAAGCTTAGTGTTTAACATTATTTATGTAAATATGCACTTGATTCCTTTGTTTTCAGTATAGAATCCACCTTCAATTATGTCTGGGGCTTCTAGGCCAGAAACCCTCCGTTTTCCCCAGAGAAGAAATATTCAGTCTTTTTGCCGCAGTGGTGAGGGGCTGCTGCTCAGCAGTGTAGAGCTGGGCAGGAGATGTTATATAAACATAACCTATGTAAGTTTATGTTTTATAAACTGCTTTCAATAAGGCTTCCTTGTTTTATTCAACTCCCACCCCTACTTTTACCCATACAGCGCCAGAGGGATTTGATGATGACAGTGTTTGAGGTTTTCAAAGATCCTTTTCGATCAGGGTTGATACTTTTTCCATTATCAGGTTAGAATTTAGCTTTTTGGAGTCTGCTAGCTCAATTCGTAGTTATCCACATGGTTTTCCAGTAGTTTTGCAGTTTCCAAAATTTTGTTGCTATCGACTTATTGCTCTCATTCTTACAGTTTGTCTCGAAAGTATCTGTTAACTTTTAGTGAGATGTGTTAAGAAAATATACAATTAATGTGTCATATATAAAGCTATTAAACATGAAAAATGAATTAGTTGAATGTATCTATAAATAATTATATAAGTATATATATAAAATTATATTTTCGTAACTGAGGATTATTGTACAATATGATTATATTTCCATCCTTTCTTTTGTTTTTCCCAAACCTAATGATCAGTTGTTTGTTTGCTTAGCATATACAGTGCTTACTAATGTATTTTACATGCATAATTGATTAGACAATTATACAGTTTGCTTAGTAATTGTACACTGTACACATACCTATGTATGTTTATGTATACTATATAATTATATCCTATGTATAGAATATTCTATATTCATAGAATATTCATAGAATATTCTATGTATAGAATATAATTATTATATTTATTATAATTATTATATTATATTCTATGTATGTACCTATATATGCTGGGTGCATATATGTACATTTATATCCCCACATAAATACAAACTTGTGACTTAATTAAATAAAGAATTTATGTGAGCTGCAGTTGGCTTCTATTTTATATTCTCACTTAGAAAATGATCATATTTAGATTTTGATTCCAGCTTTGCTAGCTGGCTTTAAACGTTTACCATATAATTTGAATAGAATTAGGCAATCTAATATTAAAATCAAATTACAATGATAAGTGGCTTTCTTCAGAAATGGTGAAAATTGGATTAATAGCAGAGGTCTGTGCAAGAAGGAATTTTGTTTTCCTACAGTCTCAATTCTGAATACCACTTAGTTAATCCATTAAAATCCTCTATAAATCAGTATAATGACTATGTAGTCTAATGAAATTAAGCTCTTCTACATAATTTTCAAAAGTTTCAATAGCCTTTTTCTGTAAAACCCCAAGTAATTTTTGAAACACTCATTCAGAAACACTACCCCTGTCGTATACTTCTCTTTACAGTGTGACTTGCATGATGAAATGTACCAAGCTGGTAATTTTTTTCTGTTTGTATTTTTGAAAAATTAGGAAAAAAATGTAACTTCGGCCAGGGGCAGTGGCTCACATCTGTAATCCTAGCACATTGGTAGACCGAGCCAGGAGGACGGCTTGAGGCTAGGAGTTTGAGACTAGCCTGAGCAACATAGCAAGACCCCCTCTCTATGAAAAGTAGAAAAATCAGCTAGGCGTGGTGGTGGGCACCTATAGTCCCAACTCCTTGGGAGACTGAGGATTGCTTGAGCCCAGGAGTTTGAGATTGCAGTGAGCTATGATGATGCCACTGTACTTACTCTAGCCTAGGCAGCAGACCTAGACCCTGTTTCAAAAAAAAAAAAAAAAGCATAACTTTATTAAAGTGTTTGATTTTTTCCTATAAGTTTTGTATTTTAATCCACCCTTTGTGTCTTTAATCCTGCCTTTCAGTGGCCGATACCTGGTTCATTGCTCTTAAGAGTGTATGCTTTTTCAATAAAATAACTGTTACTCAGAGCCATAATAATTGTAAGTCACTGGATCCTGATTTTCAGGCAGGTAGCCAATGATGTCAGTCAGGTAAACCCAAATAGGACAAGCTCTGCATTCGTTTTAGCAATGGCTCCTAAGACTATAGACTGTGATCCTCCATTTAGAGGGAAAAATGGCAAATTTTTTGGCTCATTGAACTTCATAGAAATGCGGTTTCCATTCTGACACTGCCTAAAGATTCCTTGGCTCATTCCTTTAAGGACCTCTAATATTTTGTTCTTGAAATGAGAGAATCCCTAGACACTAATTTTAGTTTGTAATTAGAATTTCCCTTTTGAACAAATGAACTCTTTAAATGTGTTAACCTTGGGGCTTTAATTAATTAATTATTTATTTTCTGGTATTTTCCTCCCTTCCCCCCGAACTCTGTTGATAGAGATAAGTTTAAAAAACATTGGTGGTTTGTAGCTATCACTTTGGGTTTTTTAATCATAAGGCTTTCATGGTAGAAAAATAATTGATCAAACTCAATTCTTTATGATTCTGAAAAGTGGCATAGCATCAGCTCCCAGAACTGCTTCAGGAAAGGTCAGTAAATATATGCAAATCACTTCTTCCTTGGGGTTTAAGAAGCTTTTGCCCCATCTTCTTCTGTGTCTGATTTTATATACTACTTTAAGAGTGTTAGAGATGATTTGATAGCCCATGCCTATCTAAAAAGTGGTACCAGTTTATTTTTTAAGAGGCATAGATATTCAAGTTTATGTGGTTTGTACCTAAATCAGGCTCTTAATTTCAGTATTTTGAATACTTCTTTTAAAAAATTGTTATTTCACACAATCATGGTGCTTTACATGAAATATAGAAAAGGCTTTCAAAATAAGATGTGAGATTGCATTTGTTTTATCCCTGTGGTCATTACAACACATATACAGTATTTATAAGGATCTTAATAGAAATGATTACAAAGAATTTGTAACATTTTACTTCAAACTCTAGAAGGTTTGCTTATGTTCAGCCTGACTCTTTGTTCTGCTGAGATGAGTGTATAGCACCAAAAAGAGTGAGAAATTCATTTATTTGAGAACCTGCAGGCAATATGAAAATGAATAAGGCTTAGCAATTTTCAGCAAAAGGAACTTACAATTTCATGGGCATGGGATGATAATACATGTATATGAATAAAAAATTTTAATTCAAGATAGTATCTAAAAATTGCAAGGACATTATTAACAAAGTATAATGTAAGGATAAGCAAGCCAACTTTTCTTGATTCTGTTTGCTTCTCATAATAGATTTGATGCTTCTCTATTAGGAAAAAGTATTAGGCTGTGAATGTCATTCAGCAAATGATGTTGGTTTTTTAAACTTATGTTTAGTATTTTAGGCAGGAAAAATAGAATTATTTTGGAAAATCATAACTGTAGTTGTATGATTTTCTGATGCCTTTGTCAATCTTAGTTTTTTTTCTCTGTAGTATGTGAATATATACAGGAAGACATCTAGGCTAACTAGGTCTGACCTAGGTAAACCTTTTATAACTTTCTCTTTATTTTAAAATGGATTTTGTTCTGCACAGACAGTATTGTGTGGGTAATGACTACTTACATTATTTTTCTTCAAGTAATAACATTACAAATTTTCTTTATTCCAATCTGTAAGTATGTAGTAGTTGCTAGTCAGTTGTTTTTTTAAAAAAGTTCAACTAGAGATTGAATGTCTAAACAAGAGTGTTACTAGGGGGTTCAATACTTTTTAAAATTTTATCCCTTTTTTTGAGATATGTATGTGAGGGTTGCCTAAAATTGTGATATAAATTATCACAAATCATCTAGACTGGGAACTAGAGTTCTGAGTTTGGCCAAGTAACTAGGGACATTGTCATCCCCTGTGTTGTCACAGAGAGGTTCAGAGATGCTAAATTTATTGAAGTACAGAGCACTTAGAAAATACACCTAACTTGTGTTAACAGAAGCTGACCAGTGTTCTTTCAAACCATTGCCTTTGGCCATGTTTCAGAGCTTTCCCACATCTGTGCATATACAGGACTACCCAGCAAATACCACTCACACTTCAGTTCAATATAAAAGGTCCCCCTGGAGTTGGGCAGTGCGGCAATACCTTCTGTACCACACTTCAAGGCATGAACTTGAGGAGATTGGGACTGTTTGGGGAAAGAATTCATGTTATTTTCTTTGTAATACATGATGATGACATGGTAAAACATCAAAGTATTTGGAAATTCAGTTACATATTGAGAGTACAAATATTCTTTAACATCTCTTCCTTTTTTAAAAAAATCTAACTTCCTAGTCTCTTCATTTGTTAAATCTGATGCCTCTTCCTTTTCTAACAAATGTGGTTGTGTACGTTTTTTGCTATTATAAATGAATGTCAAGTTGAATTAAGCTTTCTCATATTAAGAATTTGAAAATAATTATTATGTAAGCATATTTAGATGTTCTATAGTATTAGGATACAAATGGTAACTAAACAACATGTGACTTGTTTTAACTTATTTCTAACTCAAATTGTTGCTTTGAACTTTGTACATGTCAGCACATATTCATGCAGTTCTTGTAATTTTTAGTTAGTCCATTCTGGTGCATCAGAGGCAGTTAGGTTAGTCACCTTTTGAAACCAGTAAATACTCAATGAATCTGAAAGGTAAAAATATTTTCAATTTTCTAAAAGAAAAAAAACAAAACAACTTTTAGCTCATAAACTCCTGATTAAACTTAAAACTCTTTTCTGTGCCATCAGTATGCTGTGGTAGGAAACAATAACAAATGATGCTCTGATCCCATTTCTTCACATAAAAGCTGAAAACAGATGGAACAGTAGCAGCTTGGATTTTATTATATTCACTATTTTGTTAACATAATTTAATGTGGAATCCAGGCAAACTTCTGCATGGCAAAGCTTCTTTGGAAGAGAACTATGTGTTACTTGAATCGCAGTGTTTTCAGAATAAGCTCTTGGTGTCGAAGCCTTTCCATATTCCCGTCACTGCAGAATACAAACATAGGCCCTGTTTGTATAGTGTCCTGTTAAGTTTCCCAGTTTTCTTTTACCACCGAATTTTGTCCTCAGTGGTCAGTTTGGATGTTTCTCTGCAAAACAAATAGTGTTCTTGCAAGCATTACTTTTCAGAGATTTTCATTTTTATTTGGAATAGAATATCATTTTTAACATCTGGGTATGCATTAATATGTAATGGAAATTCTTTTGATTTAATATTCTTTTGAATCAGTATTGTCTCTGTCATTTGATAGCTTTGTCTGTTCTAAAAATTTTGACAGTGGATACCTTTTCAACATCCTTTGCTTCATTGGTCCCAAATACAATATAATGTTGAAATATGTAGCTGATAAAATGAATGATTTTGAAGTTTATGTGACACATTTTGGCTTTAGATATTAATATTTATTGCATAACCTTGAGTTCTTGAGTTCAGTCTAATACTGTTATACCCTAGTTCATTAAATAATTTTGAAGATCCTAAATTTCATAGCTTTTTAGGTTTAAGATGGGCTTAGTATGGGAAGATATCAACATGGTTTGCTAGGTATCTTTGCTTAGCTTGATAATGTTTACGTGCAAGCAAGGCATTTAGTCTGAAGAAAAGAATTGTTGGCATACACAAATATAGACTTAGTGTAATCCCCATCATGCTGCCTAACTAACTGCAAACTTTGTTACTATTATCTGAAGACATTTTTGATTAAAAAGAAAAAGAAAGTTGGGTATTTTAGTATAAAAAGAGATCTGTAAAAGATGAAGCTATTTAGATAGAAAGTTCTAAAGGAGACAGTGAACCAAAAAATTAAGTTTTCCTGTATTCTTAAAGAATATGTTTTAAAATAAAGTATACAAAAATGTTTAAAGTAGCATTAGGAGATACTGAAATATAAATTTTCATTTAATTTAATAATTAAAATTTAGAAATTCACATTATGTAGAGATTACATTCATAAGATAAAAAGTTTGAAAAATATGTATTCTGAAGGCCCTTTGGTAAATCGTCTTAATTAAATTGCATTAATTATTACTATTTATTTTATAACCAATTCTAACTTATTTATCAAATTTCTTCAAAAGTCAGACTTTGGTTAACTAATAAAACAAAAGTTGTAGTAGATAAAGAAATACCAATTGATAAAATTATCATAATTAAATTCAATTTAGGAATATTAATTTAAGAATCTAATGATAACAAGAAGTATAACAGTAGTAGTAGCAGTGATAACCAGCACTACTTTGTAGGTTAATAGGAAAAATTATGAAAAGCAAAATCAAATTAATTGCAATGAAAACTACATGTGTATGGAAAACAAAATTTTTTTGATGATAAATTCTGATTAAACTAGATTTAACTGGAGGTCAAGAGAAAGGTGATTTTTTAAAGGACTGTACAGCCACTTCTTGGTAGAGAGTGCTCTGTACCACATCTTATTTGCCAAATGACAATTACTGAATTAAAAAGTTTATGGAGGAAAGCATTTAGATAATGTTAAAATATGATTCAAGTGTTTTAAATTTTTGAATGGTTGCATAAAATGGTAAAAAAAAAAAAATGTCTTTTTGGTGACCTGCAGCTTATTGGTTGAGAAAGCTGTACTCAGTGAAATATGCAACCCCACCCTCCAGTGGGTGGGTACGAGAGTATGTGTGTGTGTCCTCAAGAGCATGCAAGCATTTGTGGTGTGTGTGTGTGTGTGTATACCTGAGCTTGCTTTAGATTAGTCATCTAATTTTTGACAGCCATGGCTGTTGGCTACAGTGTACTATTTTACAAACCACCAAGATCACAGGAAGAGAAAATTTTGCTTTCTTCAATCAGAACTATATTTGAACACTCCTTTCAAAGTACCTTTGTTTATTTTAAAATGTGTTGCAAAATGAGGATGTATTTTTCCCACAATATCACTAAACTGTTACTTAACATTAGGCTTATTTTGTTTTTACGTCTCCCATGCCTGTCAGAGTATTTGGTATGTAGTAAATTTTGAAGAAATAGTTGCTGAATTATTGAGTTATTGGATGTTTGAATAAACATTAATTATAATGTAGTCCTTCTAAATAAAAATTGAGGCAGTGAATTGCTTTAAAGTTTAATTTTTCCTGTTTGCATGCATTTAGGAAACTGTAGGGCAATGTAGTAATAGTGAAGTGATGTGAAAAACTTTAGACTTAAGGAATAATGTGAGAATAAATTTCTGTGCTTCATGTATATGTAGCATAAAATGTATCTTTTTCCTAGAAAAGTTATCTTTGACTTAATTTTACCCTACCAGATTTTAATTCAAAAACATACATGTAGGATATGAGCACTATTTAAAAACTAACTTATAGGTACCCATTGCTTTCAGTAATAAGTAGTCTTTTACTTCAGGACCATTGAGCAACTGGAGGTACTGACAGAGCATCCATTGGTCACTTTCTTGGGATGTCTCCCTTTGGAGAAGTCCCAGTCTCAGCATCAGATTATGCACTCCCATTTGTCTCCCCGCTTCCTCTTCCTTTCTACAATCATCTGGCTGCCCTCTCTTCTTTCTCCTTCTTTCTTTTCCTTTTCATCTGCCCTGCCCAATTCCCCAAAAGAGGGGAAATTTATTATTTGATATACCCTATACTTTTAGGAGCAGGTTGTCAGCCTAGTTCTGTGGTCCCTAACCCCCAGGCCACAGACCTCCTCGACTGGTCCATGGCCTGTTAGGAATTGGGCCACACAGCAGAAGGTGCAAAGCAGGAGGTGAGGGAGCTTCATCTGTATTTACAGCCACTCCCCATCCCTGGCATCGCCACATAAGCTCTGCCTCCTATCAGATCAGCTCCTGCATTAGTGTTTCATAGGAGCAGGAACCCTACTGTAAACTACGCATGTGAGGGATCTAGGTTTCGAGCTCCTTATAAGAATCTAATGCCTGATGATCTGAGGTGGAGCTGAGGCAGTGATGCTAGTGCTGGGGAGCAGCTGCAAATACAGATTATCATTAGCAGAGCGGTTTGACTGCACAATAAATGTGATGCGCTTTAATCATCCCAAAACCATCCCAAGCCCCCACCCCCATCAGTGGAAAAATTGTCTTCCATGAAACTGGTCCCTGGTACCACAAAGATTGGGGACTGCTGGCCTAGTGAACTAATGTTAAACAGTTATATACTTCAGGGGGCTAATGGGTTTACATTTTAATCTATCGCAGGCAGTTTTTCAAGGAAGGGACCCTGGAAACAATACTGTAACCCAAAGGGTTTGTGATTGTAAAATACCAGGCATTTTGCCAAGCAAAAGTAGGGTGTGTGACTAATGTTTAGAAAGATGTAACGAGTCACAAACTGTCACAAAGAGGTCTTTGGATTTTGTAAAATTTGCCCTAAGTTTTGACATTTTATCTGCTTCATGTAATTCCTTATAATATACAAACATAATAAATTATATTTGTGATAAATTATACATATAAATTGTATATGGTGATAAATTATATTTCGTACCTGTTAATTTATTCCTTTAATTTCTCTTATTGATGTTATAATTATTTCTCCTCCTTACCTTATGGCCAAATTCCACAGTGATATCCAGGTACATTTCAGGGATTTATAGCACTGAGGATTTCAGAATTCTCTTCTAGAAAGCATGAGAATGTGTTATCTGTTCTTTGCTGCAAAATAATTTTGAGTGATTCTATAATTTAGTAACATAAATAGATACCTTGATAGGGTAAATGGTGTTTGTTAATAGAATTTTGTACAAGAGAAATTAGCTGAGAAAGAAACTAACATTAGAATAGTGTCTTCCAGTATGAAAAAAATTCAGATCCATTTTAGCACAAAAATATTTAAGTTTTTCTGTTCTATTTATTCACATCCTAGATTATCTTTCAGTTTTTAGCTTCCTGAATCCCTTTTGAGTTTTCTTGGACATCTGTTTTGTGAATTCAAGTTTCTCCTGTAAAATGGAGCTGATAATACTTCTAAATGCTAATGGGGAGTGACTAAGGACTTGCCCTTCTTCAAGTGGACTTGCCCTGTGTCTGTCAGTAGGTGGGAAGTGGATGGGGTAGAGCCAAAGGCCTACCTTTTACCAAGAGACAAGGAAGTAGGACCAAAATGCATATCCCATAGCCTGATTGCACAGCATTTCACTGAGTAGCAGCCTTATTTATGTGTTTAGTATCGTGTAGGTTTTCTCTTTGGACCATTGTATCATGTGGCAGTGTGGGGGGCCTCTGGTCACCAAGGAGTGGCAGTGTGCGGTGACCCTTCTCCATTCCTGTGGTTTCTGTTGACTTTGGAGGCTTGTTTGTACTGTGTGTATTGTGAGACCCTTTCCATGTTTATTTGAGTTACTTTAATTTCTTATGATATAGCCAGTATTCTGTTATAAAAAGCTTTCCTTGTAGGTTTGGTCACCACAAAAGGTCATCATCCACCCTTTGCAAGATTCAGGCAGATTAAGGTTAGGTTGTGAGTGAGGGCAAATTCTCTGGGGCATCAGATAGAGGAGAGTAAGCGTCTAGTTTCCACTGCACTATGCCAGTTTTCCCCTCAGTAGAATACATGGATGAACCATAGGGCCCTCTTATTTTAGTTACCTATTCCCTGGAAATGGAATCCTTTATCATTATTTCTAATGAGAAATTGTCTTTATGTTCCATGTTTTCTAAGCAGACAAAACATTAAAACTTATAAGTGCCTATATCTCAAAATGTGATTCATAATTATACAAACCAGAAGATGATTCTGCCCATATTTCTTTGTCGTGAATAAAAAGCCTGATTTAAAAATTACTTTGAAGTCTTATCCTGTGTATCACATGTATTTATCTTTATATTTTATGTTGGAAAAAAAATTGAAGTTACAGTAAAACATTCTGCTGTGTAAATGAGTCTAAATATACTCACTGATCCCTCCTTACCTTTGGGTGGATTTCTTTGCTCATGATTGCCATCTCTAGCAAATCCCTAACCGAGCTGAATGTGAAACTCCCTCAGGAACTTTGACACTGTATTGCTTTCCAGGCCACTCTTTTCAAAATTCTGAAATAGCAGATTGGGGTAGATCTTCAGTACCTGCATTAAAAAAAAAAAAAAAAAAGCTGTTTAGGGGATTGTAATTAGTCAGGTTTGGGATTTGCTCGCTTGTTCTTCATTCTTTGAAAATGATCACACATGCTTCTTTGTGACATCTCATCTATTTGTCTGGCTTTAGTCTTGCACAGCATGTTGAGTTCTGCTGTGGCAATTTCCTTTGAACTTCTTTTTCAGACTGCACTAAAAAGATTAAGGAGTTGGAGCTGACTGAAGCCATGAGACATTATTAAGTCCCAAGACACAAAGGTAACTGGGCGGAGAAACATAAGATAGCCCAAAGAATAAAAGGAAGATGTCAAAGACTTAGAGCGAGGATCAGAATATACAATACAAGTACAAATATAGGATGCCCAGTTACATTTAAATTAGAATTTTAGATAAATACTGGATACTTTGCAGTGTATATCCCAAACATTGCATGGGACATACTTATACTAAAAATTTATTTAAGGTAGATAATGGTAAAATGCATATGTTAAAATTATCCATTGTTTGCCTGAAATTCATATTTAAATGGGAATCCTATATTTAATTTGGCAACCCTACCTGATGTGAAAGAAGGGCGTCGCATACTGCTTAGACTCAGTAGTGTAACGTAAAATAGCTATTCAGTTAAACTTAGCCTAGAAACAGGCTTTTATTTTTTTAAGTACCTTTATTTTTTGGTTTGCTTATTGTTTCCTTGTTAATTACTTATAACTGATAGAATTAACTTCTATTTGCTTGTCTCTCTTACTGACAAAATCATTATTTATTCTTCTTTTTTGACCTCACTGGTGAACAAATGTGCTAAAAATTTGCCTGTACTTATCCGCAGTATTCCATACGTGAATTCAGAATTGCTTTTAGGATCAGAAATCTAAAGCAAATATTTATGTCACCCTAGTTGAGGTGTTTAGTTCTTTTAATGCCAGTCTTGAAGAGGGCTTTTATCTGTTTAAACTTCACAAATCCTTCAGTTTGCTAATATAAATATGTTTGCAGTGATGTCTTGGAGGTAGCATAGCATTTTTGCCAGCTAAATTTTATAATGTTAAAGAAATAAACATAAATTAATTTTTGTTGTTAAGAGAGTAGTATGATCCTTGCATTTTACATGAATATAAGTGCAATAATTAATATAGTTTGATTTATTTCAAATAAATTATTTTTAAAGTTGTTGCAGCTAAGATGCTTGTTTTAGATACTGAATAGAATTTCAGTTCTCTATTTGTTAGGGAAACATTCAGTTAGGCATTAGAAGGTATTGGTCTTCTGAATGCAGTTTACTGGTTCAAGCCTTCTTACGGGAAAGGCCAGCGTAGAGCAGCAGTGCTAGCTGCCTACTCAGTGGTTGTTTTCTAGCTACCCTTCTTCCCTAACGAGATCCTTGGTTTTATTCAGATATTAGGCTCCCACAATTATACAGGGGTGCCTGGATTTATCCTGAGTCCCCAGGGTGAGTCTTGATCAGTTAGTCATGATATTCCATTGCTCTTACCCCAGTGATTT